>CAUYQG010185862.1:0-21158 GCA_963574415.1 Tarsius wallacei
CTGGTGGGAATGCAAACTAGTGCAACCTCTTTGGATGACAGTGTGGCGATTTCTTAAAGAACTAGAAATTCACCTTCCACATGACCCAGCAATTCCCCTACTGGGGATATACCCAGAAGAACTCAAGTCATTATACAAAAAAGATATCTGCACATGCATGATTACTGTAGCATTATTCACAATAGCAAAAACATGAAACCAACTGTGCTGTCCATTGAAACTGGATTGTATAAAAAAGATGTGGTACATATATGCAATAGAATATTCTGCAGCCATAAAGAAGGACAAACATATGGACTTTGCAGCAACTTGGATGGATTTAGAGTCTATTATACTCAGTGATCTATCATGGAAACAAAGAAGAGAGTATCACATGTTCTTACTCATAAGTGGACACAGAGCATGTACCATAATACTATAAGAAAGGGATTGGCAGTGGAGGGATACTGCTATAGTGAAGGGGTGGGGGGACACAACATCAATAAGCATATCTGGTCTCAAATCAGCCAAAGTGTAGACCAAAACTTTACCTGGATGATGTCTACTTGTCTACTTGTACACCTAATCCTGAATTGTACCCCATACCTTTAAAATTATATATAATATATAATATGTAATTCTTTAGGACAAGAAAAATCAACAGTCAACAGGAGGATTTCTCAAATTAAGTAAATGACATAAATGAAGGGTGGACCTTAAGAAAGCCAAAAACAGATGCCCTAATAAAAATCTATGCTTGTTCACCTAATTTTTTGACCTTAGCCAGTTTTCAAATCCAGAATACATTGACTAAAGGAAAACCAGATTCCTCTGAGGAGACTCTGCAACAACCATGGTAATATTTTGCAATGATTTTCCAAGTCCCTTCTCAAAGGAACCTATAGTCATTTATTCGCATAATTATTGATGTAAAGAGAATGTTTATACATTTCAATGACTGTTAAAATCAGTATCCATCTCTATGTTTATTCCCAGAGATCCACAGAATCATCACATTATGTTCTCTTCTCCACTTGATTGGGGACAAATGGAAACTCCATCAAGGTGGAGAGCAGAAACCAGGTTCTTCTTATGCTAGTTCCTCTCTACAATGGACCCAATCTCTGGTAATTTTTGCATTTCAAATTGTATAATTATAACTGTCATACTTGATTATTACCAGAGACTCTACAGTAAAAACCTCTGAAATAGCCCCACAACCTCAGGAAAGATGCTAAATATAAAACTATATTGCTTCTCAGGGAAATGGCAGGGTTTAGTGTTGCCTTAAGGATTTAGAGCATACTAAAATGGTGTTGATATAGTTTGCGTATTTGTCCCTTTCAAGACTTATGTTAAAGAGTGATTCCCAAAGTTGAAAGTGGGGACTAGAGGGAGGCATTTGGGTCATGGGGGCAGATCCTTCATGAATAGCTCAGTGGTCTCCCTGTGGAAATGTGTGAATTCTTGCCCTTGTAATTCATGTGAGTACTGGTTGTATAAAAGAGTCTGGCATCTATCTTGTTCCCGCTCTCATCTGCTGGCTCCCCTTGCCTTCTGTCATGATGGAAGCTTCCTGAGGTCTGACATGAAGAACAACGAGCCAAATACACCTCTTTTTAAAATAAATTACCCAGACTCTGATATTCCTTCATAGCAACGCAAAATAGACTAATACAGAAAATAGGTATGGGAAGTGGAAGATGTGGAACCAACTTTGAAACAAGGTAACTAGCAGAAGTTGAAAAGGTTTGGTGGGCTCAGTAGAAGACAGAAAGATGAGAGAAAACCTGGAACTTAGAGACTGGTTAAGTGGTTTTGACCAAGACGTTGACAGAAATAAACACAGTGAAGGCAAGGCTGAAGAGGTTTCAGATGGAAATGAGAAACTTTGTGGGAACTGAAGGAAAGGTCATTTTTGTTAAGCCTTAGAAAAGAATTTGGCTACATTATTTCCATGTGCTAATTTAGACCTAAACCAAACCTAGGTCTAAATTAAGACATGGACATAGTAGAAGGCTAGACTTGAGAGTGATGACTTAAGGAATCTAGGGAAGAAATTTCTAAGCAGCAAAGTGTTCAAGGGTTGGTGTGGCTGTTTCTAATGGCCTATTAGATATGGGAGCAAACAATGACTTAAAGTTGGAATTTATAATTAAAATCTAAGCAAGAGTAAAATTTGGAAAATTCAGAGATCTCTGGGGCAACCATTTACTAGAGATTTGCATGACTAAAAGGAAGCCTGGTACTAATAGCTAAGAAAATGGGAATAAAACCTCAAAGGCATTTCAGAAATCTTCCAGGTAGCCTCTCTTAACACAAGTCCAGAGATTTAGGAAAACTAAATGGTTTCAGGGGCCAGACCCGGGTGCCCCTGTCCTGTGTTGAAGCAGGAAGTTTCTTCCCTCCTCTTGGCATCTCTGACTTCTGCATTGACTGAAAGGACCCCAGGTACTGCTAGGGCTGCTGCTCCAGATGGTGCAAGCCATAAGTGTTGGTGGTTTCCATGTGGTGTGAAGCCTGTAGGTGTGCAGAATGCAGAAATGAAGGAGGCTTGCCAACTTCCACCTAGATTTTAGTGGAAGTATTGGAAGTCTGATGTAGGGTGAAGGTCCCACACAGTACCTACTGGGGCACTGTCTAGGAGAGCTATGGGATCTGGGTCTCCACCCTCCAGAAAGAATAATGATAGAGGCATCAATAGCCTGCACTCTTGTGCAGGAAAGCCACAGGCATACAACTCCAGCTCATGAGAGTAGCTATGTGGGCTGTATCTAGCAAAGCCACGGGGTTGGGCCTGCCTAAGGCTTTGGGAGACTACCTCTTCTACCGGTGTGCCCAGGATGAGAACACAGAGTCAAGAAAGATTATTTTGAAGGTTTAAGAGTTAATGTTTGCCTTACTGAGTTTCAAACTCTTATAAAGTCTGTTGTCTCCATTCTTGACCAATTTTTCCCTTTGGAATAGAAATGGTTAAAGGCCTGCACTACCATAGTATCTTGGAAGTATAATTTGTTTTTTTATTTTACAGGATCATAGATGTAAGGAACTTACTTGCCTTGAGTCTCAGATAAGACTTTAGACTTTGGACTTTTGAGTTAGTGTTGGAATGAGTTGAGACTTCTGAGAACTATTGGGAAGGGATGATCACATTTTGCAATGTGAGAAGGACATGAGATTTGGGGATTGGGTAGAATGATATAGTTTGGATATTTGTCCCCCTCCAAATCTCAGGCTGAAATTTGATCCCCAGTGTTAGAGATGGGGCCTAGTGGGGGGTGTTTGGTTCATGGGGGTAGATCCCTCAAAAATGACTTGGTACCTTCCCCATGGTAATAAGGGAATTCTTGCTCTATAAGTTCATGTGAGAACTGGTTGTCTAAAGGAGTTGGGCATCTCTCTTGCTCCCACAATCAACATGTGACCTAACAGCTCCATTTTCCTTCTGGCACAAGTAAGATCTTTCTGAGGCCTCACCAGAAGCCTAGCAGATACCAGCATCATGTGGAATCATGAGCCAAATAAACCTCTTTTCTTTATAAATTTCTTGGGTATTCCTTTATATAAATGACAAATGAACTAAAACAGAAGATTTCCTTGTTATCACACATTAATTTATCATTTTGGACCCTTGAAAACAAAGATTGTAGTGGATGATGTTTTTCTACTATATATAGTCAACCAATAGCCTCATTTTCCAGTTCTAAACAGAATTTTCTTTCAAAAGCAGATTAATGTAGCCCCATGTGCATAGTATATGGCTCTTGATTTGGCATACATGTTATTTTATACCAGAAAGTTCTTGTGTATTTCTATCAAAAAGGAAGCTCAAAAGTAATATACATTTGCACAGGGCCAATGGTAGAATACAATTCCATCCTTATTTCAGAACTGTGTTAACTCTTTTGCTCTCTGTCATAATATATTCTGAAGAGACAATGTACAACTTGATATCCTTGAAATATCATGTTGGTTCACTATACTTACTGCATCACGTAAGTAAGAACATATGTTCAAGAAATTGAAAGTACACTGAAGGATTTAGTAGGATGTGGTTCTATAGAAAGTGGAAGATAAATCTTATGAAACTCATGGTGATGATAAAAGCCACTGCAACACTTGCAGGCAGCACTGCCAGCAGCCTCCTACTTGGGCCATGTAATGCAGTAGGCTCTTTGGTACTAGGGTGATCTGTGATGGGACAAGACACTGTGTAGTAGTTATAAACAATCCCAAGAAGTACTTACATTGCATGGTTCTGGACTATGCTATTGGAAAAGGAGCTTGGAGAGTTACTGGGCCTTGGTAGATATTGGATGCCTGACCATGAAGCAGCTTGTAATTATATAACCAGCACTGACATCATGAAGTGGGTTCTCTATGACTCACAATGCCATAATCTTACATGAGTGCAACAACAACAAAAAATTCACTGAACTATTAAAGTGATAAATCCTGAGTCAGGCACAATCAGGTCCAGAGAACACAGTAAGCTGTACAAGCTGGTGCTCCAACAACATGTCATCTCAACATAGTTGCAATGATGTCTCCCCACCTGCTCATGTCTACCAGCACATGGTGTTCTGCTGTAATGAGCTTAAAGAGAAGGAATACAATTATCTGATGAGTCAGCATGGTTTTAGTGCTGAATATGCAATTGTTTCTCACTACAGACCTATTTAGAGTTATAATGAGGTTGACATAACATGAAACTGAGAAGTGAGGGAAAACTACCTTAGTGGGCAGAGCTTTGAGTAGTACACCTCTTCATTTACTCCAAGTAGAGAAAGAGTTGGCTTATGGTCAACATACACACAGATTTGAAAGTAGCCTCAAATAGCTTGGTCAGTTGGTCATGATCTAGTAAGGAGAAAGGTTGATAGCTAAGGCATAAGGAGGTTTGTAAAAAAGGTCTATGATTGGACTTTGTTAAATTAAGTTTAGCCCAACGCTACCCATTGCACATTGAGATTTACCTAGAGGTTTCTTTTTAATCAACATAGTGAACTGTAACCTAAGTAGATATGCAGACAGACTAACCTATTACCAAGTTATAGCCAATCAAGTATAGCCAACTATTCGAACTGGGTTCAAATAAGGTGAACACCAGACTGTAACCAATCTGGCTGTCATTGTACCTTATTTCCATGTTCTGCCATCTGTACGTCACTTTCCTTTCTCTGTCCATAAAACTTGTTTCACCAAGTATCTGTGCTGGAGACTCATTGAGTTGCTGTAGTTCAGGAGGTTGCCAAATTCATGAATCATTCTTTGCTCAATTAAACTTTGTTCAATTTAATTTGCCTTAAGTTTTTGTTTTTCTTTAGACAAAATAATCAAGTGAACAAAGTAAAAAAACTTTTCATTTCATATGAACTCATATCATAGATTACCTACTGTGGAAGAGGTACTGATCAAAGTAGACAACTAGTCAACCATTTTATATCAGCCAGTTTATGTCAGTCAGGCTCAGTCATCTGGCATTCATTAAGTTGGGTGAGTGGAATAGCCATGATGACAGGGATTTGAGACTATGTGTGTTTCTAGTAGCTTAGATTCATTTTCACCAAGTTTGATCTAACTATAGGTGCTGCCAAAAGTCTAACCTGCCAACAGTGGAAAACAATTCTTAAATAGACAGCCTAGACTCAGTGGCGAGAAGATTGTGTCAGATCTCTCCCAACATAGAAGGAACAGTGATTTATCTTGACTTGAATCAATACATGTATTGCAGATATAGATTTACTTTTCCTGTTGGCACTGCAATATGAGGGCTTAGTGTGTTAGATCCGTCATCATGAAATTGTGCTTAATATCACTTCAAGCAAGAAACTCATTAAGCAGCAAAGTAATTGTGACATATAACCATGGATATCTGACAAAGGAATTCACATATCTTTCTACATACTGCACCACACAGAAAATGATGGATAGAGTGACGTGATTCTGATAGCTTGATAGTAGGATACAATTGCTTTTGGAAGATGGTCCTGAGCTGAAAACATGAAGATGATACTCTAAGACAGTGGAGAGTCTTCTTCCTGAATGTGATGTATATCTTAGGTCAATTATAACTATTGTGATTTATTCTCCATATGTAGCATACATATATGTTAATACTAAGGTATGGGAGTAAAAGCTATTATTCTTACAATCATTGCGCAGAGATAACTTGTGTTATCTACATTTTTAGATTGTGTGAGTCTAGAACTCCTAGTTTCCAGAGGATATTTCCCGTAGTTAACTTACCTGTAATCTACTACATTTTGTTTTCTATCTTAAATTCTATTTCTTTTTATTATTGCTCTTACTGTTTTTTCTTTGGATTTATTTTGCTTTATGTTTTCTTATTGCTTGAGATGGCTATTTGCCTAATAATGTTTACTTGCTTTTATTTTGTTTATAAGAAAAGTATATAAGACTAGGAAAGTCAATCTAAAAATGTTTGTCTCCTCCTATAAGTTTGATACTCATACAATATAAATATATAATTTCATTTCTCTTTAAACTTTTTCTTTGGACTCTTATTCTAGTAATATGTTTCTCAATTTCCAAACTTACAGAATTAATTTTGAAATATTTTACTATAGTTCTCAAACTTATATTGATTATTGTCAGAGATTGTGTTCTGCATGATGTATAAATACTATGAGATATGTTTCAACTTGTTTTTTGTTCCAATATGTGATGATATCATTTATTGTAAATGTCTCTTTTATAATTGAAAAAATGTCATTTCTACACTTATAGTGTGTGATATTGTACACTAGTATAAGTTTATCATGATATTTAAATCTTGTGTATCTTTTCTCTTTGTTTGCTTACTTTGTCTTTAACTATTATAATAAAGCATTTTATAATCTTCCATAATGATTACAGAGTTCCTTTTTTAGCTGTAGCTTTTTCTTTAACTTTCTGTATATTTTGAAGCTATGTTATTGGGAGAATATATATTTTCAAAAAATAATTTAATCTCATTCTAGATAACTCATAGTTTTATGTAGCCAGTAATGTTTTTTTCCTGAAATTAAGATAAAAGCATCAGCTTTTTTTTTTTTTTAACCTTTTTGGAATATTTTTTTTTTAACTTCTAAAACTTTTACTTTTTCTTTCTCCTTCTTTTAATGTTTCCTTTCAGGTAACAATTAGCTCTTTTATTTCTTCAATTTACATTTACTTTTTATGGCATAAATGAGAAGATATCAAATTATTTTACTATTATTTTGTCTTTATGTCCTACCATGTCGATGCTTATTTTTTTTCTTTGTTTTCCTTAACATGATTGGATTATATATTTCTCTTAAATTCAATTTGCTTACTCTACTAGTTTAAGGTTCTATACCTTGTCATTAATTTTTAGCATTTTCTTAGTAATTATAATGTGAAAACTTGACATAAAATTCAAAAATTAACTTTTTTATTCACATCCTCTGAAGGGCAAACCTCATAACTCTATAATAAATAAATAAAATTTTAAAAATAGTCACAATAAGTATAAAAACTAAAGAAGCCTTTGTAAGATATAAAATGAACTCAGTTGATCTCTCTCATTTCTTTAAATGTAAACTAATTTCTTGTGGTATCTAGTTTAGACTTATATTCTATGTTAATCATTACCTGGGTCTTGTAAACCAGAATTTGCTGTAATAAGTCATGACTGGATAAAATGTATGCAACTTTGAATTGTTATCATTATTATTTAAAATTATAACAAAAAAAGACAAGATTAATGTAATCTGCACACTGGTTTATGTCGACAAGTGCGGAGAAGACTTATCACTGTTTTAAGAGAATTCTGAGTAATAGTCACAGAAGATGTAGACACTGTTAATCAACAGATTAAAATTTTTTCTATTTAAATTCTCCCAATTATTTGTCTAGTTATTTATTTTCATTACCATCTTAATTCCTTCTTACATATCAAAACTCAAGTCCAATATTATTTTCTTTCTGCCTTAAATACACCCTTCAGGTTTATTAATATAAAATTCTACTTTGACTTTTCTCTCCTATTCACTTTTATTTTTAAAAGAAAATTTCTGATTAAAAGTTATTTTCTCTCTGCATTTTGAATACATAATGTTGATCTCCTCTGGTGTCTCCTGCTGTCAAAAAGTTCACCAACATCTAAATTCTGACTCTGAATATATTTCTTCCTTCCTTCCTCCCTTCCTCCCTTTTTTTCCTTTTCCCCTCTCTTCCCTCCTTTCTCTTCTTTCTTCCTCTCTCTTCTTTCTTTCATCTTTTCTTTTGATCATTCTTTCAGTTTTTATTTCTTTTTTCTCTCTCTTTCATTAGTCTTATAAAACTATTTTTGAAGCTTTCTACATTTCTGCAATAGGAACTGTCTGAGAAATGTTTACTGAAAATAAATATGACTGAAAAACTATTTAGAACATCAAAGAATTTTTTTTTCCTTAATGTATGAATTCACATTTCAAGGGTGAATGAAACTTGGGACCATGAAGATTTCCATGGATTGTAAAACTGGAGCCAGTGGTTTCATCTTGTACTAGGAGATAATTCTTTACATTTCAGATGTTAAAGGTCACAAGATGCTTTCCTTTTGTGTTGTCAAGGATAATTTGTTTCAGTAGAAAGCAAAATATTTCTCTCCATCTTTCTGAAGGGATAGGTGAGAACATGAGTGTCTTTCTCTTACATAAACTCTCAGATTTACATTTTTGAATTCCTTGTCTACCATACAAACTCTGGGGTATATAGTTGACATCCCATATGGCTGTCATTGCATCATCCCAAATAGTAAATGTTGAACATGGGGAATCAGCAGGGATTTTTGTTATAATTTTAAAAAATTATCTGCTCTACCTAAAATATCAAATCTTTTCATTCAAATCAATATCAATAAATATAGATATTCAAATATATTTTATTTAACTACAGATAGCAAATATAGATAATAAATGTAGATTAACCTAATATATACTACTTTGTGAAGTAATAAATCAATATAATATAATATGCTATAATGTAATATACAATCATATTAATGTACTTATATATCATATGACATATACACAATATTAAATGCAATATACAATATCTAATAAACAAGTAAAATAAAACAAATATAAAAAGGTACATTATAGATAAAATAAGTATATGAAATAAAATACAAATAAAATATATAAACAAAGATATTAAGTAAGACATCGATATAGAGATAAATTAAACATTAAAAATATTAACATTAATTTAATAATAAAATAGATATTGAAATTAGCTCTTGGGCAACCCTTTCTGGTTCCCTCTCACTGTGGGTGGTTTTCTGTCCTATCAATAAATCCTGCTTTCTCACACACAAAACTAAAAAGAAATCAGTTCTTGGATTTCTTTTTATTTATTTTAATTTTTGAGGTTGCTTGAATGCTTTTATAGATGTCTTTTATCCTTTCTGAAAAATGTTTTCAATGTCAGTTTTACAATGAGAAATATTCTAGTTTTTAAAGTCCTGATAGTTCATTTTTCAAGTCAGATTAGTAGTCATTATAGTTTCTGCTTCTGTTGTATTTAAAAATATGAATTTTTATATTTGAAAACTGTAATTTTAGCAATATTTAACTTTATAACCTCAAAACTCATTAACCAAAGTCGTTCCAGTCTTCATTCTGCTTTATACTCAAGACAGCGTCTTTCTTTGTGTATTTAATAGATATTTACTCTGAGTTGTTAAATTTAATTGGAAAATTATTTGTGATATTAATTTGTGTTTGACACAAAGTAATGGCCTAATTCTGTTCTCAATAATAAATTTTTCGTCATTTTTTTGAGAGGGGGGAGTCTAGTAATTGTAGACCACCATAAAGGTATGTGAATATTGCACTTATAATTAATTATTCAGGGAAGAGGTTTTTCTTTTTTAATTTCTACTTTCTGATCAAGCCTAAGGTAATTTGATTTAAATTTCTAAGGATGCAGGGAAGTTATTTTCTGTTAAAAAATATTTATATGCCCCTTAACATATGAGTAGTTTTATAATAAATTATCTTATGTAAACTGATATTCAAATAAAATTTTTTTCCTTTGTGAATTCTAAATTCCAAAAACTGGTTAAAACTGAAACCTTGATTTTTTTTTTTTTAATTTTTCAGTGGCCTTATAGCCAAACCCTCTTCATTGTTCTGTTTATTTCTCTCAGTTCTCAATTTCTGTTAGATCTACCTAAGAATATTTATAATTTTATTGAACTCACAATACTATATTTTAAAATACTTTTACGTGTCTTTAGTTGTTTCTTAAGTGTTTGTCCAGGTACTTAATTAACCAATCACTACCTTAATTAATCCAGAATTTTTGTTTTGGTAGAAGAGAGTGCACTTAAAAATGTACTCGGTTACTCATTTAGGTTAACTATTCTTCCAGTTTGTGAACTTTAAATCTTAAAGTACTAAGTTTAAAACTACATTTTAAAAATCATCAACTTAAAAAAAATTACCAATGTCATGTGAGCTAAGGAAATGAAAACCCTTATATCACATGAGCCTCTTTTGTTCTCCTTTTATTGTTTGAATTGTGTTAACTATATGATTAATATTGTCAAAGCTTATAGTTTCTAGAATCTGTTCACTAAATACATTTATCCTTCATATTTTTTCCATAGACTGATTGAAAAACTTGAATACTCTTAATAACACTCATGATATAAATTTTAAGTCACTACTTTAGTTTACAGTATCACTTAATTATAAAAGTCATAAATTAGAAATCTGTAGACTTAGTTTTTTTGCCTATAAAGTAAAACTTTAAATATAAAACTTTCATGCCCTTGGGTACAGGATACGTGTCTTTGATTTAGAGCTTGATTAATTCACATAGGGTATTGTGTGTTTTCTTTTTCTGATTGTTCCATTAAAGTTCATTAAATAATCTGTGTTTATCACCTACATGATATACCCTTAGAAAAGGAAATCAGTCATGTGTTACATCAAATCTCTGTTCCTCTAAGGAAATTGTTCTACAAAACAAAATGTCAACTCAATTTTCTTTTCATAAATCATATCAGTTATTTAAATATTTTGTATTAATTTGCTTTTGTATTTGGGATGAGCTTTTATAAAACAAATTTTGTTTGATGGGTTTGTGTTTGCAAGATACCAACGCCTGTGATTTTCCCCAATGGATAAAATATATGCCTACTTTCCCAAAACAATAAAATTTTTGTCCTCCTAAACACATTATTTAAAAAGTAAATCTACTTTCTTTATGAAAACATATTGAAGTTCCTATGAATTCTTATTATTATACAAATCAGTTGCTGCACAGATGTTAACCTTATATGCATTCTACTCATCGCCTGCTCAAGAACCTATATTATCTCTATTTTTCTTTAAAAGAATCTTTATGAAGTTGTTCCTTTTCTGACATAAATGATAAATGACAGGTAAACTTTCTGAAGCCTTGATTAACTCAAAGCCTTTTTTATGTTGTCCATTAATTTAAAAATTTTATATGGTATTTCAATAATTAATCTGAGCACATATTACTTGCCTTAAAAAAAGATGTTGTTGCACTCTATTTTGGTGTTCATTATTGCTAATAAGGTTGACATCAATTAAGTCAGAATTTTTAAAGCTATTATATTACTTATCTTGAAAACTTACAGTTTATTAGTGGAGTTATACAATTTATTTTGTATATGTTTTCCAATATGTTTTCCATTTTATATTTGTCCAGTTCAAAACTGAAAAAGTAACTTTAGTGGTATGTCATATTTATATTCAATTATGGGATATTTTCTCCTGTATTTATTTGGCATTTTTCTTTTCCTATAACTTTTTGGTATTTTGAGAGCTTTTATTATTTAGGTAAATCTCTGAAATTGCTTCTTTATTATAAAATTTAAAATGCATTCTTTTTTCACTTTTATTTATTTGTTTTTATTTATTTATTTTTATTATAAAGATGTGGTGCCCTTTTATTTATTTTTAGTGGGAATTTTTTTTGTTCTGTTTTTAAATTTTAAATTCGGAAGGTACGTGTGCAAGTTTGTTACCTGGATCTATTGTGTCATGCTGACATTTGGTCTTCTTTTGAACTCATCACCTAATTAGTTACATGAGTAATTTTCTAGTACTTGCTCCTCTCATTTCCTCCCCATTGTGGGAGCTCCCAGTGTCTCTTGTTTCCATCTTTATTTTCATGTGGACCCATTGTTTAGCTCCCACTTATAAGTGAGCACATGTGGTATTTGATTTTGTTTCTGAGTTAATTCAGTGAGGATAATGACCTCCACCGGCTTCCATGTTGCCATATAGGGCATGATTTCATTTTTTGTGGCTGTGCAGTACTCCAGGGTGTGTATGTACCACATTTTAAAAATATATAGATGTATGTATATTTCTTTATTTAATTTTAGAGTTGTTCAGCACAAGCGGAGATTTAACTGCATATATAGGTTTCATGCGAGTGAAGTTTGGACTTCTAGCTGGCATTCTCTTCCAATGACATGGACTAGGTACCCAGGCTGTTGCCATGTTTCCCCTTGCCTTCTTCTTTCCTCCCTCCTCTAGCAGTGTCCAGTGTCTGCTGCTCTCACGCTTGTGCTAGTATGACTAGTGTTCAGGGCCTGTGGTAATCAGTTCTTTGTTTCTGTGGTAGTTCACTTAGTATGATGGTCACCAGTTGCATTCCAGTTGCTGTGAAGACATGACTTTGTTATTCTTTTTTTATTATTATTTTAAAGATGTGGGGTACGATTCAGGGTTAGGTCTACAAATGTTCATTATGCAGGTACCCTTGTTGATAAGGTGTGCCCTTCCTTCCCCTGGCAGTTTTCCTAAACAGCCAATCCCACCCCCACCCCTTCCCCTGGCAGTTTCCCACTAATGCCAGTCCCTTTCTTATAGTATTATGATAACTGTTCAAGGTCTACTCATGAGTGAGAACATATGGTACGCTGATCTTCGTTTCTTTGCAGCTGTGCCAGGACCTTGGTACTTTTTGCCTTCGTTTCTGTGATAGATCACTGAGTATGATAAACTCTAAACCAATCCAAGTTGCTAAGTCCATATGTTTGTCCTTCTTTATGGATGCAAGATATGCCATTTTGTATATGCACCACATTTTTTTAATCCAGTCCAGCTTAGATGGGCAGCAAGATTGGTTCCATGTTTTTGCTATTGTGAATATAGCTGCAACAAACATGCGTGTACAGGTATCTTTTTGGTAGAATGACTTGAGTTCCTTCAGGTATGTTTCCAATAGGGGGATGGCTGGGTCATATGAAAGGTCAATTTCTTGTTCTTTCAGAAATTGCCACACTATATATTATGCCATATGTATGTAAATTATATACCACATTTTTAAAAATTCAGTCCACTTTCAATGGGCTATTTTGTTTTGTTTTTGCTATTGTGAATAGTACTGCAATAAACATGCATGAGCAGGTGTCTTTTTTTGTAGAGCTATTTATATTTTCCTTGTTATATTGCCAGGGGGAGGATTGCTAGATAGTATGGAAAATCGATTTTTGGTTCTTTGAGGAATTGCCACACTGCTTTCCATAGAGACTGAACTAGTTTACATTCCCACCAACACTGTAGAAATGTCCCCAATTCTTTGCAGCTGTGCCAGGACCTTGGCACTTTTTGCCTTATTCATGACAGCCATCCTTACCAGTGTTACATGGTATTTCATTGTAGTTTTAATTTGCATTTCTCTGATAAGCAAGGCTGAACATTTTTTCATGAGTTTATTGGCTGCTTGTATGTCTTCCTTTGAGAGGTGTCTGTTCATGCCCTTTGCTCACTTCATAATGAGGTGTTTTTTGTTTTTTTTTTCTTTCAATACCTTTGATTTTATTGTAGACCCTGAATGTTAGGCTTTTTCCAATGCATAGCTTGCAAATATATATTTTTTTACATTCCATGGATGTCTCTTTACTCTTTCAGTGGTTTCTTTTGCTTTATCCAACCCATTGTTGATGGGCATCTAGCTTAATTTCTTGACTTTACTATTGTGAATAATCCTGCCATAAAAATACATGTGCTGATGTGTTTTTCGTAGAACAATTTCTTTTCTTTTGGGAAGATTACCAGTAATGAAATTGCTAGGTCAGATGTTAGTTTTATTTTCAGTTCTTTGAGAAATCTCTGAACTGCTTTCCGTGAGAACTGAACTAGCTTGCACTCCCACCAACAGTATATGAGTGCTCCCTTTTCTCTGCATCTTCACCCTGTTACTTTTTTGACTTTTTAATAATAGTCCTTCTGACTAGAGATGTTATCTTGTGGCTTTGAATATATTTCTCTGATGATTAGTTTTTTTTCCATGTTTGTTGCCCATTTGTATATCTTCTTTTGAGAAGTGTCTGTTCCTGTTTTTTGCTCACTTTCTAAACAAGTTCTTTTTTATTTTTCTTGTTGATTTTTCAAAATCCTTATAGATTTGGGGTATCAATCCTTTGTCAGATGCATGGTTTTCAAACTTTTTCCCCTTTATGTAGGTTGTCTGCTTTCTCTGATAATAATTTATTTTATTGTGCAGTACTTTAGTTTAACTACATCTCCTTTGTCTATTTTTTGTTCTTGACGCATGTACTTTTGAGGACTTTGTCATTAATTATATGTATTGACCAATGCTCAGAAGAGTTTTGTCTAGATTTTCTTCTAGGGTTTTTATTTTTTGTGATCTTATATTTAGGTCTTTAATCTTTCCTGAGTCCTATGGCAAGACTTAGTGGTCCAATTTCATCCTTCTGCATATAACTAGGCAGTTCTCCCAGAACCATCTATTGAATAGGATGTTCTTTTCTTATTGTTTATTTTTTCAACATTGTCAAAGATAAATTGCTTGCAGAATTACTTCAAAAGTCTCCTAGGCCTGATAAACAACTTTACTAACATTTCAGTATATAAAATAATCATGCAAAATCAGCAGCATTTCCAAAAGGCCACAATGTTTAAGCTGAACCTAAATCAAGAAAACAATCCCACTTGTAATAGCCTAAATAAATAAATAAAACATCCAGTAATAATACATTGAACCAAGAAGGTAAATGATCTCTACAAGGAAAACAACAAAATACTAATAAAAGATATTTAGAAAACACCGATAAATGGGAAAATCTTCTGTGCTCATGGATTGGAGAAAACAATATCACTAAAATATTCATACTGCCTAAGTAATCCATAGAGTCAATGCAATTACCATCAAATTAGCAATGCCGTGGGGCATGGTTGACACATGCCTGTAATCCCAACACTTGGGAAACAGAGGAGAGAGGATTGCCTGAGCCCAGGGGTTCAAGAGCAGTCTGATCAACTTGGCAAGACTTCGCCTCTACAATTAAAAAAAAAAAAACAGCAGGGCATGGTGATATAGGCCTGTAGTTCCAGCTACTTGGAAGACTGAGGCAGAAGGATCACCCAAGGCAAGCAGGTCAAGGTTGCAGTAGCTGTAAGCATGTCATTGCACTCCAGGTTGGGCAAAGTAAGACTGACTGAAAAAAAAAAAAGAAAGAAAAAAGAAAAAGAAAATAAGCTGGGCACAGTGGTTCATGACTGTAATCCCTGCACTTTGGGAGGCAGATGCAAGAGGATTGCCTAAATTCGCGGGTATGAGACCAGCCTGGGCAACATGGTGAGAACTTGTCTCTACAATCAATTCAGAAAAATTTAGCTGGATATGGTGTCGCACACCTGTAGTTCCAGTAACGTGGAAGGCTGAAGCAGAAGGGTTGCCTGAGCCCAGCAGGTCGAGGCGGTGGTGGCCATGAGCATGTCACTGCACTCCAGCCTGCGTGATAGGGTGAGACTCCAACTCAAAAACAAAAACAAAAACAAACAAACAAATCAGCAATGCCATTTTTCACAGAATTAGAAAGAAAAACATTCTAAGATTTATATGGTTCCACAAAGAGTCCAAGTATCCAAAGCAATCCTAAGCAAAAAGAAAAAAACAAAAAAACAAAGTCATCACATACTTGGTCTTCAAACAATATTAAAAAACTACAGTAACCAAAACAGCATGGTACTGGAACAAAAAATAGACATAGGAAGACCAATAGAATGGCACAGAGAAACCAGAAACAAAGCTGTAAACTTACAACCAACTTCTTATTTTATTGTATACGTTAAACAAAGTTCTTGGCTTTATCTGTCTGTCATTCTTTTATTATTTCATAATTTCATAAAGTGTGTTATATTTTTACAAACATTTTTGTTTTCTGATATCTTTTAGTATTCCTATTTATGTTAATTATCTTTAAGAATATTTAATTTAAAATTGTTTAAATTACTTTGCTTCTCTTATAATTCCTGCTACATTGGAATTGATTATTCTTTTTTGTATTTTGGTCATTTTGTTTTATGCTCTTGTTTCTAGCAACTGTCTGATAAATCATGATTTCCTGTATGGCAGTATATATACAGTCATGCATCATTTGAGATACACAAAAAATTATAATATTAAATATTAAAATAAGTGTGAGCTATGTATAAATTGAAGAAAAGTTAATACAAACAAGTCAGAAAATTATTTACCCAATTATTAAACTTCAGATTTGTGAGTGTTGCCAGATCCTATGCTGGCAAGTGAGGGCAAAAGGCAAGAATCCACCCTGGCCAGAACACTCTCCCATCACAGGGTGAACTCCACACATACTCTCACTCAGATTGGGCCCATTTACACATGCCAATTAACCTAACAATGCATGGGTTTGGGATGTGGGAAGAAACTGGAGTCCCCAGAAAAATCTCAGGCAGATGTGGGGAGAATGTGAAAACTCCACACAGACAGTAACCACCATCAGATTTTTTTTTCTCATCAATGATATAGACAAACAATGTTATAGAGAAACAGTGCTATTCAAGCACCTGTCAAATATATACACATTAGAGAGAGAGAGAGAATCAAGGGTTGATTTTTTTTTCTGTTTGTAAATTATACTGCCTGTATCAAAACTAATCACCTCTGCCATTACAGCATAAAATTAACCTTAGATGTGAACAAGGGAGTATCTCCAGGTTCCAAAGACAAAATCAAAAATGACTTACAAAAACTAAAATGTTAAATTTCATGTAATTATCTTATATTGCAAAACAGTATCAGTCTGTTGAATTTTTTCAACAGTTTAATATTTTAAGAGCAATCCTTCATTTACCACCTACACAAAAACTGGTGGTGGGCTAGATTTGTTTTGTGAGCTCCAACTTGCCAACTCCTTATACATATGAAGAGAAAAGAAGGCTTGTTAATGTAGGTGGCTGCCCTGGGTTTTTTTTTTTTTCTTTCACTGTCTATGTCTTAATACATATGTTTCTCAACAAAACTGTCTCCTGATGGTACGTCTGACCAAAAATTCTGTGCATGTAGATGACATGAGTATTTGGATTTACCTTAACTGCATGGGGCTACAGTAGTCTTCTTTTCTTTATAACCTAATTAAATGGAAGACAGTTTTCAAATAATAAATCATTACCTACATACCCACATAAAGAACTCAGTATCTCCTAAGGTAGCTTCTGTAAACTTTCAGATAATTGTTTTGTTTATTGTTCTGAACACATTTTCTGTGCTGATAATAAAAGATTGAGATGAAAATGAAAGACAAAACTATATATTTTTTTCATTAGACAGCCTGTGAATTATCAACCTTGATTTTGCTTCCATGCACAAGCAACTCTCCAGCTCTACCTCTCTGAGCATAGAAACAAACAATCATTTTTGCGGCACCCTCCTCTGGAGTGCTTTACAGGCTGTGGTTTCCAATGTGTGAACCACTGTGTTTTGTTCTTTCAGAAATTCTCTAGATTATATAAATATTTATACCTCCTTTACCATTACCCTCACAGCATACAAACATGTACTTTTTCTTCACATTATAATAAATTTTGTATAGATTTACTATTAAGCACTGGAATTTGGGTAAAGTAAGCATATATTTTTAGTCAACATTCTTGGAATAATATAGCATGTGTGTTATTTAAGATATATTAAGTCATCAACATTTAACATGTCTTAAGCATTTCTGAAGCAAGTTTCTCTTTATTTCTTAACTCTGTTTATTAGATGGACAGTGGCAAAAATAAATAATGTTACTAATAATCGGGTAAGATATGAACTCATCAAGAGTAAATAAAATCTATTAAAAACTAGTGGAAAGAATTAAGTGATATGATCAATAGCCTCATTTTGAAGCAGTTGTATCACTATCATTTTTTAAAAAGAGAGATATATATAATTATATTCATTCATGAATATAATTATTCTTGATTACTCTGACTTATATCTGTGTGTATATTTATCTATCACACTGAGGTTATAATTATAGTAAAAAACAACATTGTCAATTTTTTCCAATAGCTTTAAAGTTGACTTTAGATTTAATAATTTTCGAAATTATGAAACAAAAATTATTTGCATAAGTATACTTATCAAGCTTTATATAACATCCAAATGAATATATCTCTCTTTTTTTTTTTTTTTTTGAGTTGGAGTCTCACTCTGTTGCCCAGACTGGAGTGCAGTGGCCGCTCCCGGCTACCACAGCCTCGACCTGCTGGGCTCAGGAGATCCTTTCCTCTCAGCCTTCCAAGTAGCTGGAACTACAGACGTGTGCTACCACGCCCGGCTTTTTTTTTTTTTTTTTTTGATTTATTGTAGAGATGAGGTCTCGCCAAGTTGCCCAGGCAGGTCTTGAACCCGCAGGCTCAGGCAATCCGCTCACCTCAGCCTCCCAAGGCACGGGATTACAGGCTGAGCCACCGAGCCTGGCCGAATATATATCTTTATTCACAAATTTGTAATTAATATTATATATTTTATCTGCAAAGTTACACATTATAACAGCTTCAAATTCTTTCACATAATACTTATGGGCAAGAAGAGGTACTTCGTCCATACGGTATTTGTGACATCTTCCAGGAAAAAATATGTTTTTTATACATGTATGTATTAGGAAATAAAATGTTAAGTTTCAGCAAAGAATTTTTATAAATAGTGTGATTTTGAGTCTTTGCAATTACAGGGAATGTGTCAGTTGAGGGATTTGTTATGCACGTAATTCCTTAGTACATAAAGAATTATTTTGCCAATGTTTGTCAATGGTGTTAGTATTAAATTGTTTTTAAGTTGAAGTAATTTTTCTCTGTCATAAATGTTTGATGTATTATCATCATTTGAATTGTTAACATAAGATATTTTTCTTTGTATCCATCTTTCAGTTTCAAAACATGATATATATGATTCAGAAAAGGGATCACTAGAGTGATATCACATTATGCATATACTGTTCTCGACAACAACAGCCTAACATATAGAGTTTGGACTAGAAAGGTATTGTATTAAAAGACAACTTCAGGTGAAAATGTCAGAGTTACCATCTGTGAGTGTTCATTTAATTCCTCTGAGTGCCTGTCTTTTACCATTTCAATCTTAAGTATCTGTACAACCAGAAAACCTGTTTTTGAATCTCTCACCTCCAAATGGAAATTCCACCTTAATTCCAATCTGCTCTGATTCCTTCTTAGTTTTCTGCATATTTTTTTTCTTTATGTATCACCAGTCATTTTAAAACTTTTGGGGGGCCAAAATCATCTTTGAAATTTGTGGAAAATTATTCCTTACCTAGCTTCTCAACAAAATATTACTATATTTAGAATGTCATGTCCAATATTTTAACACTCCATAATTTCTAGGTATATTAATAAGGTTACAACAAGGGGACAGAAATCACACCATATATCTGAACAGAAAAAAATTTTAACATAAAATAATTAATTGGTAACCAGAGATTAACTAACTAGTTTGAGGAAGATTAAACAATACAGGAACACGTGTAGAAAGCAGCCACTTAGAAGATGGTTCTATACTTCCCAACTCTTGAGAGGAAGGCTAAGCACTCATCCAGGAAAATGAGGCTGCAGTTTCCTGAATGGCTGAGCTGTTTGCCGATATGCTGCAGGTGAGGTCTGTCAGGAGGGAAATCTACCATTGGGCTATTTGTGAAACTCAGTCACAAGTTGTCCACTGAGGAGCTAGGAAACTTGCTAAGAGTCACCTGTATGCTACAGCAAATTACTGAGAAGCTTGACTACTTGGTGCTGAAACAACTTTCTGAAAGGCATTCAAGACTGTGTCTCTAGCAAACAACTGGCAAAGGATCTTCCCACAAGCGAGCAAACTTCCTCCTGGCAGTCACATCCTTTGAGGAAAAGTGTGGGTGCTTCACAATCAGGATGAGAGGTTTCTTCCCCTTTCAGTGATTCTTCCAACACTCTCTCTTGACAAGGCCTAGCATTTTTTCAGCAGTCAAAGGAAAGATGTTTATTAGTAGAACTTCAATGTTAGAAAGAAGGGTATATAAGTGTGTATTTGGAACATGTAGGCAATCAATGGATATTTGGACCAGCCAACACATTAGGCTACCCAGTTTCCACATGCACACTTATAGACTCTTATACACTGTACATATATTTAGACCAAGGATTTTTATGAGAAGGCATGTAAACTCTTTTATCACTGAGATTAACATGTAACTGATTTATGTTTCAGAATGTAATATAAATAACTTCCAACCTTCAAATGTATAACCCATGGGCAAGCATCATGTTCTGTGTGGCTTGAAATCTATTGATTAATTCATTTGGGCATTAAACAAGATTGTCTTGAGTTTCTGCTGTCTTCCTCATACTATGTGAGTTTCTGGGCACTTAGAAATAAAGAGTACAGATATAAACATTTTCCTCATGGAACTAAGATTTTTAGAATACTTTCTTGATTTGGTATAATATCAAAAGTTATATGGGAGCATCATTTTATTTGAAATGAAATAATAATATATATAAGAGGTATTTATAAAATGCTAAACATCAAAACATTTAAATTAGATTTAAAATTATTCTTGTTATTTAATTAGGTATTTTAATGAAAATACAGTATCGCCGGGCTCGGTGGCTCAGCCTGTAATCCCGCGCCTTTGGGAGGCTGAGGTGAGTGGATTGCCTGAGCCCGCGGGTTAGAGACCCGCCTGGGCAAGCAAGACCTCATCTCTACAATAAATCAAAAAAAAAATTAGCCGGGCGTGGTAGCACGCGCCTGTAGTTCCAGCTACTTGGAAGGCTGAGGCGGAAGGATCGCCAGAGCCCAGCAGGTCGAGGCTGCGGTGGCCGGGAGCGGCCACTGCACTCCAGTCTGGGCGACAGAGTGAGACTCCAACT
>CAUYQG010185864.1:0-16319 GCA_963574415.1 Tarsius wallacei
TATGTTCCATCTATGCCTAGATGTTCAAGGATTTTTATCAAGAGGGAGTGCTGGATTTTATCGAAAGCTTTTTCTGCATCTAATTATATAATCATGTGCATTGACACTTTCAAATGCTTTCCGAGTACAGTATTTTTACAACACCACCATGAGGTAGGTACCATCATAATCCCATTTTGCAGTAAAGAAAACCAAAACACAGAAAAGTGAAGTAAATTGTCTAAAGTCACATAGCAGTGATAGAATAAAGAATTAGATCACTTAGTGATCTAATTGCAATGCAAACCCTCAACCCTTGTTCATTGTCATATCTGGCCCATAGCAAGGACTCGATAGGGAGAAACTTCTTAATCATTCCCAGCACGTATACAGTGCCACTCACATAGTAGTTGCTCAATAAATGTTGAGAAATGAATTATGAGATATCAAAGTGGAAACAAGAAATATATCTAGAGTGAGATGAAAATTTAGGTCTATAGATAAATGATTCAGGATTTAGGAGCTTCAAGCAGCCAGCCAAAGTCATGGTAGACAGCATTCTTTCAGAGAGAAAGTCAACACATTAAAATCACAACCTCAGCTGCTCGGCTGTTCATTGGGTGGCCCCTCTGTGCCTAAGGATGCCAGTGATGTAGATAACAACAACAGGAGAGCAGTGTCTACTATCCGTCTACTATTCTATTTCAACAAGAATTTGACCAAGACGGGATGATTTTCATTGGTTGCAAATTTCTCAGTAAAATTACACTTATCACTTCCTAAAGTGGGAATAGGGCGTCAATGGGATGACAGCAAACCACAGCTTTGAGGCTAAGGAAGGGCGTGGGTTAATAAAGTGGTCTAAACAACCACTCAGACCCCCTGTTAGCATGGAGTGATGGTTACTGGAGGGTAAGGTTATGTGACTTCTTTGATTAAAAAAAAAATACTGAAGATTGGCCAGGCACGGTGGCTCATGCCTGTAATCCCAGCACTTTGGGAGGCTGAGGCAGGAGGATTGCTTGAGCCCAGGACTTTGAGACCAGCCTGGGCAACACAGTGAAACCTCACCCCATTAAAAAAATCAAAAAATTGGCTGGGCACGCAGCTGTAGTCCCAGCTACTCAGCTACTCAGGAGGCTGAGGTGGAAGGATCACCTGAGCTCAGGAGGTCGAGGCTGCCATGACACATGATCATCGTGATCATGCCACTTCAGCTTGGGAGACAGAGATCCTGACTCAAAAAAAAAAAAATACTGAAAATGAATGACCTAATTTTTCTAGTACCGAATTTTAAATTATGCTAAAAATTTAACAGTTTGTAGCAGGATACCAGTTAAGAAGAGATTGGGTATCAGGAGGGCACAATGATTCTCAAAGCTTGCTGCCCTTTCAGATATTTATTTAACATCAGCATACCAGGAACTTGTTAGAAATGCAAATTCTCAAATCCCACCTCAGAACTACTAAATCCAAAATTCTAGTTGGGGCCCAGGGGACTGTTTTGACAAGCCCTCCAGATGGCTCTGAGGCACACTCAGATCAGAGAGCCGCTGAGCTAGAGAAACACATCTAAGACAGGTTCCCCAGTCCTGTCACTAGCTATACAAATTAGACAAATCACTTAACCTGTGTGTGCTGTCTCATCATTTGTCAAATGGTACTCAAAATGTCTGCCCTAATTATTTTAAAGCAATAATGTGATCAGGTTCAAATGAGGAAAAAAAGGGAGTGAAGTTTTTGAAAAACATTAACAGTGTTTTTTTTTTTGTTTATTTTGAGTCAGGGTATCACTCGATCACTTAGGCTAAAGTGCGATGGCATGATCATGGCTCACCACAGCCTTGACCTCCTGGGCTTATGCAATCTTCTGCTTCAGCCTCCCAAGTAGCTGGGACTACAGGTGTGTGCTACCACGCCCAGATAATTTTTTAGATTTTTTTTTTGTTGTTGTAGAAATAAGGTCTTGCTTTGTTGCTCAGGCTGGGCTAAAACTCCTACCCTCAAGCAGTCCTCCCACCTTGACCTCTCAAAGTGCTGGGATTACAGGCATGAGCCACTGTGCCTAGCCAACAGTGTGGTACTATATTATAATGAAGATAAAATTTTAAAATGTGGAAGTGCTCTAAAATCATGCTATCCTGGAGTGTGGTCCTCAGACCCACAGCACTTGTTAGAAACAGATTCAACTGGGCACAGTGACTCATACCTGTAATTTCAGCACTTTAAAGGGCAGAGGCGGAAGAATCACTTGAGGCCAGGAGTTCGAGACCAGTTTGGGCAACATAAGGAGGCCTTGTCTCTACAAAAAATAAAAGAATTGGCCAGATGTAGTGGTCCATTCCCATAATCCCAGTTGCTCAGGAGGCTAAGGCAGAAAGATTGCAATAAACATAAAAATAATTAGCTGAGTGTGGTGGTGCATACCTATAGTCCCAGCTACTTGGGAGGCTGAGGCAGGAGGATGACTTGAGCCCAGGAGGTCGAGGATAGAGTGAGCTATGATCACACCACCGCGCTCTAGCCTGGCTAACAAAGCGAGACCCTCTGTCAAAAATATATACATATAAAACATAAAATAAAATTCAATAGCTGGGTGTGGTGGCACATACCTGTAGTCCCAGTTACTGAGGAGGCTGATGCAGGAGGATCGTTTGAGCTCAGAAATTAGAGGCTGCAATGAGCCATGATCATACCACTGCAAACCAACCTGGGCAACAGAGCAAGACCCTGACTCAGAAAGAAGAAAAGCCTCATCACCTATCTCACAAAGTTTGCATTATATTATAATAAGAATCCCAGGTAATTGAAGTTAGAGAAACACCGTGGGGAGGGGTGGAATCATAAAACCCTACAGGCATAAGGCATTACTCCCCACACAGGTGCAATCCTGAGCATAGCAGAGGGCCCCCTGCTTCCCCTCTTTGGGGTCTATCTCATAGTTGATTGGCTGGGAATGCTGTTAAAAGTACAAACTTTGAAAATCGAGGGAGGTACTGTTAATTGCTACCATACTGAAAGACAATCCTCTTAATGAGCTTAATTCTTACCACCTGTCCTCAATTCTAAGCTTATGAAAGCATAGGCAAGTCGTTTGCTATTTTAGTCACTTTTATAATTGAACTTCACGCAAAATCATCTCATTGCCTCATAAGAAATGAACTGGCCATTCACTGCAACCGCTCGAAGGATCAGATCCTGCAGAAATTCAACAGATCTGTCCATTTTTTTAAATTTTGAAAGCAGGATTTATTGAGGGGACAGAAAAGCTCCCTCAGTGGGAGGGGACCTGAAGGGGTTGCCCCCATTTAAAAATTAAAACGACAGAGGTCATTCAGCTTTCAAGGGACTGTTGTAAAGTGTCTTGCTTTTATCGTTATGAGCTAGTTAAAGGGTTAAAAGAGGAGGATCGGGAATGTCCCCTAAAGACTCTGATGTGATATTCTGGGCTTGCTATTTGTATGTTTAATAAGTGCTTCTGATAACTTTGACAGTCTAGAGAGTTTGGGAAGCATTACTCTATATCCTAGCTCTTGTTCTCAAACCTGCCTTCCCACTAAAGCCACCTGGAGAGCTTTTTTTTTTAAAGTACTGATATTGGGGTTCTGCTTCAGATGTTGACCGTGCTGGCCTAGAGTGAGGCCTGGGCCTACTTGCTGTTAACAGCTGCCTGTGTGACTCTAAGGGCAGCCAGTGTTAGGAACCCTGCTGCCGAATGACAGGCCTGACAGGACTTCAGGAGAGCTAGCTAGCCAGAGTCTTCCCCTTTTATAGACTGAATTGTGTCCCCCCAAATTCATATGCTGAAGTCCTAACCCCCAGTACTTCCGAATGCAACTGTATTTGGAGATAAGGCCTCAAAGTAGGCAATGAAGTTAAAATGAGACTGCTAGGAAGGATCCTGATCCAATCTCAACGGTATCCTTACAAGATGAGGAAATTTGAGCACAAAGGAACACCAGGGACCTGTGTGCACAGAGGAAAGCTCATGTGAGGACACACAGCAAGAAAGTAGCCAGAGAGACCTCAGAATGAAAGCAACCCTGTGGACACATTGACCTTGGACTTCCAGCCTCCAAAACAGTAAGAAAGTAAGTTTCTGCTGTTAAAGCCACCTAATCTGTGGAATTTTGCTATGACAGCCCTAGCAAACAAATATGAGGGGGGACCCAAGAAAACACAAGAATTTATTTTAAATTATGTATTTGTGTATTTATTCTTACATGTGTAAACTCCAGTCACCTTCAAAGTACTCTTCGTTTGATTCAATACGCCTACCAAGATGCTTTTTCCACTGCTCAAAACAGTTGTTGAACTCATCAATTTTGATGCCTTTTAGTGCTTCTGCCATTTTTTGTTTCACTTCTTCCACATGATGGAAGTAATCCCAGGAGGGCAAAACATTTCCCTCTGAGGACCTTTTTCATCCGGGAAAACAAAACCAAAAGTTGCTCAGGACAAGATCAGGTGAATAGGGAGGGTGGGTCATGGGGGTCATGTAGCTTTTGGTCAAAAACTGAACTCTCAGCATAGTGTGGGCAGGTTGTGCTTATAAATTACCTATCATGAAGTGGGCAAATGCGTTGACAGAATCTCCAAAAAAAATTCACTGAAGCCTAATGCAGCCTCTCCCAACAACGCTAGTTGGTACACTGATGGGTTCCTAGAACAATTATTCAGCAGGGGAAACCTGTACTACAAGGGGCCCGCCCTCCAAAAAATAATTCTGGTTTTTGGGGGTCCACCCTTGTACATTTCTTATCTCAAGGCCAAGTGTTAAAAGCATCCTTCTCACATCCAAATGTGTGAGAGATCTACAGACTGAATCTTTCTGCAGCATTTACACCTCCAGGGCAAGCAAGGACTGCACTGAAGTGGGGACAAGGGACCTAGGTGAAAGGAATATTCCAGATTGAAATGCTTAGCATCTGGTGAGTAAGCAAACGTGATGCTTTCAGAGGGCGTTCACGTGTCAGTGTAGATAGAAACCAAAGCAACGCCAACGACACTAAGATGCCCCAGAGGGGAACAAAATCACTTCAAACATTACTTCCATGGGCTGCCTTCACTGACCCAGCAGGCACGTCTCCCATGGTCCCCTGTACTTTTCCTTCAGAACTGCTATCACAATTACAATTAATTAAGCACTAAATTCATGTCTAAATTAATTTGCTAGACAGCACCATGACTTGTTCACCATCCTGTTCGCCACCATTTGGCTCATTATTTGTTGAATGAATGAATGAATAAGTGGATGGATGGATGGATGGATGGACACTTACTAGCAACCACTACAAAAAGATGACACCAAAAGAAATTAATATAGTCGAAGTGAATTAATGAATAAAAAAGTTAATGAACAAGTGAATCAATGACTGAGCACTGGCTGGGTGCTTGTGTTTCAAGTGTATCTTAAATGCTTTTTTTTTTTTGAGTCAGAGTCTCACTGTTGCCCAGGCTGGAATGCAGTGGCACTATCATGGCTCACTACAGCTTCAACCTCCCAAGCTCAGATGATCCTTCTGCTTCAGTCTCCCAAGTAGCTAGGACTACAGCTGCACACCACCATGCCCAGCTAATTTTTTGATTTTTTGTAGAGATTAGGTCTCACTAGGTTGCCTAGGCTGGTCTCAAACTCCTGGGCTCAAGCAATCCTCCCGCCTTGGCCTCCCAAAGTTCTGGGATTACAGATGTGAGTCACTGTGCCTGGCCTCTTAAATGTTTTCTAAATTCAGTTCCAATTAGATTCCGTGACAGTAATTACTGAAGAGGAGACCCTCTCCCCTGAGTAATTTGGTGACGGAGCCTTTCTGCTGGTCCCTTCAGTTTTAAGAACTATCACACGCCTTGTGAATCGTTTGGCAAAGCTGCGAAGAAAAAAAAATTACACACACATTCATTATATACACATATCCACATATATCCACACACTGCCACGGGTTCCACGTTTGGTTTGACATAGACTGATGATCTCGTATCCCTCCATCCCTCCAGGCCAACTCCAAAGACTCATGTACTTGATATATGTAGTAAAGTTCAGAGATGAAACCTCTGGATGTATTTCAACTTAGGAGACATGGGAATAGTTTTAGTTCAAAGTCAGGAACAAAAACAAGTTCCACAATTGAGAGACTTTACACTCCTGCTTAAGGATTACATTTTTATTCAGGCTAGACCACCTTTTTTATTTTTATTTTTTGGAGTCAGAGTCTTACTCTGTCGCTCAGGCTGGAGTGCAGTGGCATACTCACAGCTACCATCGCAGCCTCAGCCTGCTGTGATCACACAATCCTTCTACCTCAGCCTTCCAAGGAGAGCATGCCACCGTGCCTGGCTAACTGTTTTATTTATTGTAGAGACGAGGTCTTGCCAAGTTGTCCAGGCTGGTCTTGAACCCCTGGGCTCAGGCAATCCTCTTGCCTCAGCCTCCCAGAGTGCTGGGATTACAGGCATGAGACACCATGTCTGGCTCTGGACCACTTTTCTTAGCATCCATTTCTAGACCTTTGCCGGGTCTGGAAGGTCTGGGAGGAGAGAATTCTAAGGACCAGTCATTCATATGCACATTTCTTGAAGATAAAATAAATCATTCTCTCTTCTTAGAGAGATAACTCAGTTATCTCTTCTTAGGTTTTTGTGGGCTAGTTTCAATATTACAACAGTCTTTATTGAAAAACTTCAAGTATCTCATCTTGAAAAATCAGCAATCCAGGTATAAAAAATAACAGGGAATGTCCAATTTTATTTCAATATTTACACTGTAGTCAGTTTCTGCTCCTGGCGAAAGCCTTGGATTTTCCTTCTGGGGAAGTTGTTCCTTTTTTGTCCTCTTTCCTTATTTGTTCAGTGTCTGGTTACCAAAACAATCATCAGGCCTTTGGATTATCTTCTTGAATTGATCGCCTAAGTCGCAGGTCTGGGTTTTACACAGGAAAGAGAAGTTAATGCAGACACATCCTGTCCTATCTCTACAAGGGGAAGATCAAACTAGCCTTCAAAATCCCACTGTTTATTAAAATATATATATTTATTATTTTTAAGAGATTGGGGGGGGTCTTGCTATGCTGTCCAGGCTGGTCTCAAATTCCTGGCCTCAAGTGATCTTCCTGCCTCAGCCCCCCAAGTAGCTAGGATTACAGGCAGGAGTCACAGCACCTGGCTAGAATCCCACAGCTTTTCATACTTTCTTCTCCTCCTCTTTTTTAAAAGTTGCCATAATCTTCCTACTTGAACTCCATCAGTGGCTGTCATCAGTAAACACTATCCCCCAAAAATGAATGGGTTCATTTTTTTTTGGTTCCTGCCCAGCATTCACCTACCTTCTGGCATCAGTTCCAGATTTTCTTTGGGAAGCCATCCTTCCCTACTTTCAGTCCCTGAGGTCTTTATGGTCACCACCTGTATCTACAGTTCTCAGATGTGACCAAGGGAATGGCCACATTTTCACAGCCATGGCAATTGGTTCATGGACGGGTATAGATCTCATGAAACACCATGAGAATTCTGGGTCCCTCCTACCCTTCCCTACTAGATCGAATCTGAGAAGATATAAGAAGTGGACAAAACTGTCTTGCAATTTTAGGAAGAGACTGTGTCAGGAACTAACATGAACGAGAACTAGACAGAAAGGGACTTGGTTATAGTGACACTGTGAGCTCCTGGCCTAGGCCAGGCCTACAGCAGGAATTATTCTTGAATTGGTCAGACTCGGTGGCTCAGCCTGTAATCCCAGCACTTTGGGAGGCCAGGGCAAGTGGATTGCCTGAGCCCATGGGTTCAAGACCAGCCTGGGCAACTTGGCGAGACTTCGTCTCTACAATAAATCAAAAATTAGCTGGGCATGGTAGTGGCTATAGTTCCAGCTACTTGGAAGGTGGAGGCGGAAGGATTGCCGGAGCCCAGCAGGTCGATGCTGGGGTGGCCGTGAGCATGCCACTGCACTCCAGCCTGGGTGATAGAGTGAGACTCCAACTAAAAAAAAAAAAAGGAATTATTCTTGAATTTTTGTTTAAGCCTGTTGGGGTTGGGTTTGCAGTTGAAAGAACAACGGAGCAACTCTGACCCTTTATCTTGGGATTTGTCCCTGGGCAAATTAGTGTCCTGTGCCCACTCCATTACTCACCAGGAGCAGCATCACGGTCCCCCAAAGGCAAAGGCCCTCGTTGCTGAAAAAGAAAAAAGGGGGCAGCCCCGTCACTGAGAAAGAACGTAGACTCTGGGTCTTGTTGCACAGTTGGTACATTTTGTGAGGCCCCACCATTTTATTTCTTTTTTCTTTTCTTTCCTTTTCTTGGTGTCTGTAACCAAATTTATCCCTGAGCCCAGGACACAGGAACAAGGTTCGCGAGTCACAGTGTCTTTGCGGCCACCTTCTTTCTAGGCCAGCGCCTTTCACTGATGGGGCAGGCACTGAACTTGACTCAACTGCAGACCCCCACTGTTTTAAATTTAAGGGATGATGGAGGAAGACCAAGACTCTGCCATAGAAATAGCAAACATGTTTTGTCTTTTAGGGAAAGTAATTTTATTTGTTCATTTTATAGATATCTACTGAGCATTTACAATATGCCAAGTAATAAATTAGGGCCTGGGGATGACAAGACATGGTCCCTGTCCTCAGAGGATTTGGCATTAGGCCTCCTGATCCCTTACCTAAGTAATGCTGGTCATATTAACTTGTGTAAATCACCTGGCAGTCTCTTCTGTCAAGATCACAACCTCCAAAACAAGGGACATTTGAGTTAAGGCAGGTTTACTGTTTGGTATTTTCCAGGACACCAAAGAAGCCAGTAAGGGCTTTGGAATTATGGTGTGGTCTGAGGCATCTCTATACTCTCTTGGTAGAAATGAAATGGGTCAAATCATTTTAAGAAACTCATATAGCAATAGCTATTCATAAATATTCTCTACATGCCATGTGGCAGAAGTACAAAAAAATAAGTGTAACAAAAATGTTTCATTATGTACTATTTTTAGTATATAAAAAACCTGCAACAACTCAAATGTCCAAGTATGTACAGAATAAAGCAATATCCAAGACATAGTAGAAAGGGGTGGGGGTAGGGGGAAGTGATGATACTATTTGTATAATCTACCCCACTTTCGTAATAAATGAAGGTGTTGGTAGATGCAGATATGTTTGCAGATGATGCCTGGGAAAAAGCTCTGGAGAAATATACACAGAAGCATTAAGGTAGGATTCTATTTCAGAGACTCTTAGTCTCAGGGGACGCTACTGATGTATTTTTTTATGTCTTTTAAAAAATATACGTATGCATATATTTTGTAGAGATGGGGTCTCACAGTGTTGTCCAGACTAGTCTTGAACTCCTTGCTTCCAGCGATCCTCCCACCTCGGCCTCCCAAAGTGCTGGGATTACAGGCGTAAGCCAACACACCCAAACCTCTGCTTCTGTATTATTGTAAGCCTTCAGACTCCACAAGAACAGGGGCTTTGTTTTGTTCACCACAACCCTAGCATCTAGAACAAGTGCAGGCATGGAAATGTTGAATATACAAATATATATTTTTTAAAACCATGACATTCTTAGACATAGAAAGTGAAGGGCCCTCAGTGATCCTAAGCGCTTGGTTCCTGGTTCCTGGATGCACTTTCCACAAAGAGACAAGTCTGGGTGTCTCAAGGGTCCCCAAGGTAGCCTCCAGCCTCACCTCCACCTCTCTCCTTTGCAGTACCAGTGAGCTGGGATTTGCTCTTTTCTCTTCTGCATTCTGTAGCTCGAGCAGCTTCTCTACTAGGAACATTTTATCTTTGCCTTCCTGCCAAGAAGGAAAACAAAAACAGAAACAAGAGCATGGATGAATGATGGTGTGGAGTTGAGACGCACTTGATGGAAAGAAGGCTGACTTTTAGGCAGGCAGGGTCCCAGAAGCTGGCTGGAGAGGGATGCCATGTTTTCTCCTGATGAAAGAAAAGAAACATTTCATAGAAAAATCAAGTTATTCCCTGGAGCCTTGCTGCATTGTGATACTCTCCTCTAAAGCAATTTTTCTGGTGGGTTTGAGCATTCTCTAGCCTGCTGCCAGAGGCAACTTATACGTCACTGTCTGAATGCCCAAGACAAATGGTTTTCAACATCCCTCTTCTGGGCATGCTCCCTGCCCCAGGAGCCTGCTATGAACCTAGTATTGCTTGGATCTTCCCTGTCCTCCCACTGAAAATGCCAAAGCTTAGAGCTGAGCCCCTAAGGACGTCCCGGGTTATCTGTCAAAGTTATCTGTGTTGATAGAAATTAATAATTCCAAGTTGGGGCCAGGCATGGTGGCTCACACCTGTAATCCCAGCACTTTGGGAGGCCAAGGTAGGAGGATTGCTTGTGCCAAGGAGTTTAGACCAGCCTGGACAAAATAGTGAGACCTCATCTCTACCAATAATCAAATAATCAAAAAAATTAGCTGGGCATGGAAGCACGTGCCTTTAGTACCAGTTACTGGGGAGACTGAGGTGGAAAGAGCCCAGGAGGTCAAGGCTGTGGTGAGCTGTGATCATGCCACTGCACTCCAGCCTGGGTGACAGAGTGAGACCCCAACTCAAAAATTAATCATAATTCCAAATTGGGAAAAGGAACAAAGAAAAGGAGCATCCCTTCCCCCAGGAGGGTGTGATCACTTTCCTGTGAACCCCTGTTGTAGATAAGAGAGCAGAATGTTTCAGCTGGGTGTTGAAGTGGGCGAGCACTTTTGTCTGTCCAGTCTGGGCTAATCATGGTAGTCCCAGTCCCATGCCTCTGTTTCTCCTTAAGTTTTTACCCAGTCATTTTAGCATCTGCCAGTAGATCTAGCAATTACTACCGCAGTGTTTGCTTCAAGACAATTTCCTATTGCCCTCAGTCCTTCCACATTTATTCACTGGAATTTTTCTGTAAAGAACTGTCCTTGGGAATTGACTTTTCTTTTCGTTTTTCTTTTTTTTTTTGAGTCGGAGCCTCACTGTGTTGCCCAGGCTGGAGTGCAGCTCATGGCTACCACGGCCTTAACCTGTTGGGCTCAGGCAATCCTTCCACCTCAGCCTCCCAAGTAGCTTGGACTACAGGTATACACCACCATGCCCAGCTAATTTTTTTTTTTTTTATTGTAGAGACAAGGTCTCCCCATGTTGCCTAAGGCAAGCTCCTGGGCTCAGAGAATCTGCCCGCCTCAGCCTCCCAAAGTGGTGGGATTACAGGTGTGAGCCACTATGCCCAGCCAACTCAAGGGTTTTAGAATCTGGTGTTGAGATTTTCATGAGACTCGCTGAAACCATTCAGAGCATCAGATACATGCTGATGATGCTTCTGGAGATAAGGAAGGGAAAGAGCACAACTAATCCACGTCCTTTCTTTACATTCTAAAAGGACCAACTTGAATTATCTGAAACATCCCAAATTCAAGCAGATGCTTCACTGGGGAGCTTTGCTCCCTTCCCATGCTCTTAGACACAAGCTCTTATGTACATGGGTATTTAGAGGAAAAGGGACCGAGCCCAGTAGCAATGAGCATCCCTGAGCCCAAATGGTGGTTGCTAAATACCATTTCCTCAGGACTCTTGAATAAATGGCTGATTCATATTCTGGGCCAGGAAACGAACAAAAATGAGCCTGGAACGTCTTGTGCTTCCAGAGAGCAAGGAAGACGTCAAGGACTTCTGGGGTCACATCAAAAGAGCCCCGAAGCTCATTCCTAGGGTTTCCATTAGCAAAGGGTGAGACTATTTGAGCATCAAAAATGACTATAATTGGAAGATATCAAGGCCGAGCATGGTGGCTCACACCTATAATCCCAGCATTTTGGGAGATTGGGGTGGGAGAATTGCTTGAGCCCAGGAGTTCGAAACCAGCCTGAGCAACATAGCGAGACCTTGTGTCTACAAACAAAAACAAAACAAAACAAAACAAAAAAATCAAGAAAGTTAGCTAGGTATGGTGGCACGTGCCTGCAGTTTTAGCTACTCGAGATGCTGAGGTGGAAGGATTGCCTGAGCCCAGGTCGTCGAGATGGCTGTGAGCTGTGATCATCGTGATCATGCCACTGCACCTTAGCCTGGGTGGCAGAGTGAGATCCTGACTCAAAAAAAAAAAAAAAAAAAAAGTCGCTGGGCTCGGTGACTCAGCCTGTCATCCCGCACCTTGGGAGGCTGAGGTGAGTGGATTGCCTGAGCCCGCAGGTTCGAGACCCTCCTGGGCAACTTGGCAAGACCTCATCTCTACAATAAATCAAAAACTAGCCGAGCGTGGTAGTGCGCGCCTGTAGTTCCAGCTACTTGAAAGGCTGAGGCAGAAGGATCGCCGGAGCCCAGCAGGTCGAGGCTGCGGTGGCCGGAAGTGTGCCACTGCACTCCTGTCTGGGCGACAGAGTGAGACTCCAACTCAAAAAAAAAAAAAAATAGTCAAAATATATTTAGACCGTGAATTCATAATGATAATTTTTTTGTTTTTGAGTTGGAGTCTCACTCTGTCTCCCAGGCTGGAGTGCAGTGGCACCCTCACGGCCACTGCAGCCTCAACCTGCTGGGCTCAGGCGATCCTTCCACTTCAGCCTTCCAAGTAGCTGGAATTACGGGCACACACCACCACGCCCAGCTAATTTTTTTGATTTATTGTAGAGACGAGGTCTTGCCAAGTTGTCCAGGCTGGTCTCAAACCCCTGGGCTCAGGCAATCCTCTCACCTCTGCCTCTCAAAGTGCTGGAATTACAGGTGTGAGCCACCATGCCTGACTCATAACAATAATTTAAAAATCCTCCTTGGCCATATTTGAAGGCTGCTAGGTGTAGTGAGTTAGTGTCCCCCTTTTAAAAAGATAGGTTCCAGCTTAGACGACATAGTGAGAGCCCACTTCTCCAAAAATAATTTTTAAAAATTAGCTGTGTGTGGTACCACGTGCCTTCAGAGCCAGATACTTGGGAGGCTGAGGGAGGAGGATTGCTTGAGCTGAGGAGTTTAAGGCTGCAGTAAGCTATGATCATGTACTCCAGCCTGGGTGACAGAGCAAGCCCCTGTCTCAAAAAATAAAATAAAATAAATAAAATAAAATATCCAAGTCAGAACTCTGGGACCAGTGAACGGTCTTATTTGAGAATAGAGTATTGGCAGATGTAATTAAATTAAGGAGCTCAGGATGAGATCATCCTGGATTAGGGTAACCCCTAAATCCAATGACAAGTCCTTAGAAGAGAAGAGAGGGAGGAATTGGCACAGAGAAAGCGTCTTGTGAAGCTGGAGGCAGAGATGGATTATGAAGCCCCAAGTCAAGGAACACCAAGAGCTGCCAGCGGTGACCAGAAGCTAGGAGCAAGGCATGGATTAAGAAAGAAAGAGCCGGCCCTGCCGACATCTTGATTTTGGGCTTCTGGCTTCCAAAACTGTGAGATGATACATTTCTGTTGTTTCAAGTCTCCAGATCTGAAATAATTTGACAATCATAGCAAAGTAAGACACTAGGGCAATAACTCAGCATTTTGAAAAACGGTAAGTAAAGGGAAAGAATCATGCATTTATCCTGCTTTTCTTCTATGGATTGCATTTTAAGGTAATCAAATACTTAATGAGCAAAATAAATTTTTGTAGAATTCCGGCTAATAAATGCAGGAGGAATTATAGAATTAGAGTATCTCCATGTCATAATCCCTAATGGAATAAATAGATCTTCTAGGCATTACTCGTGGAAGGCTGCTCAATCCATTAGGTGAAGGGCTTGGGGGAGTCATGATGAATGAATCAGGCTAAGAAAGCTTGGACCTGCTGACCACGCTTAACATCACAGAAAAAGAGACAATCAGACATGATCTGTCTCAAAGTGTTTCCACAGAAGGGCTTAGCATCCCCTGTGATGTATGCTGCCTACAGAGTTAAATTTGGATCTCATCTGGTCTCTAGATCTCATCACCAGTTTATAGAAAGTACAAAGAAAAAATAAGAAATATACTAAACAGCACCACAAGGTTGCAAATTAGATAGATGCGGCATATGGGAAATATAAAACTAATGGTCTGTATTCTTTAACATCCAAAAGGCAAGAGAAAGTAGGGAGTCATCCCTTTCATTATGGTTATAGATTAAAAGAAAATTAAGCATATCACTCAAATGCAACATGTGACCCCCTTCAGACCCTGCTTTGAACAACTCTACTGTAAAAACACACTTAATTGGACAATTAGGGAAATCTGAACGTTGACTGGATAGAAGATGATAGTAATGAATTATTAATAAGCTTTCTTTTAGGCGTGATGCTGATACTGTAGTTATTTTTGTTTGTTTGGTTGGTTGGTTATTTTTGTTTGTTTGTTTTTGAGTTGGCATCTCACTCTTGTCACCCAGGCTGGAGTGCAGTGGCATGCTCACAGCCACCGCAGCCTCGACCTGCTGGGTTTAGGAAATCCTTCCACCTCAGCCTTCCAAGTAGCTGGAACTACCACCACATCCGGCTAGTTTTTGTGATTTACTATAGAGACAAGGTCTCACCAAGTTGCCCAGGCTGGTCTCGAACCCCTGGGCTCAGGCAATCCTCTTGCCTTGGCCTCCCAAAGTGCTGGGATTACAAGCTGAGCCACCACGCCCAGCTGGTTATGTTTTTTAAAAGTCTTTATCTCTTAAAGATGTATATACAAGTATTCACAGATAAAAAATAATATAAAGCCTAAAGTTTGCTTTAAAATAATCCAGAGATGTGCAGGGAAGAGAAGGTACAGTTGAAATAAGAGTATACAAATGTTGATGGTTGTTAGGGCTTGGAGGCGGGTCTATGAAGGGGTCATTGTACTATTCTATTTTGAAGTATATTTGGAACTGTCCCTAATAAAGTGTTAAAAGTGGAGGGAGTAACAGAGGCATCGAACAAAACTTACATTAATGATTTGTTCATGGAGTAGCCTGATCATAATTTTCCTTCCTTCTGTGATCTGCCAGTAAAGATAGGTGATTATTCTGGAAGAGAAGGAAAGAAAGAATGACACTCTTGCCAATGTATTGCAGACTCTTCCTTTTAAAAAAATTTTTTTATTTTAAAGATGTGGGGTACAATTCAGGTTAGGTATACAAATGTTCATTATGCAGGTACCCTTGTTGGAAAGGTATGCCCCCCCTCCCCAGCAGTTTCCCACTACTGCCAATCCTTTTCTTATAGTATTGCAATAATTGTCCAAAGTCCACTTATGAGTAAGAACATGTGGCACTCAGTTCTTTGTTTCTGTGATAGATCACTCAGTATTATAGACTCTAAGTCCATCCAAGTTGCTGCGAAGTTCATAATTTGACTCTTAATTTCAATTGGGTTCAAAGGAACTGCAATATCTGCTTGCAAATGGATTTTGGCCCAAATGTGTTCCTTAAAAGTTATGCCCGTGTGCCTGTAGTTCCAGCTACTCGGAAGGCTGAGGCGGAAGGATCGCCAGAGCCCAGCAGGTCGAGGCTGCGGTGGCTGGGAGCAGCCACTTCACTCCAGTCTGGGCGACAGAGTGAGACTCCAACTCAAAAACAAAACAAAACAAAACAAAAGTTATGCCAGTAGGAGTTATAGGTTAAACACATTAAAGCAATGATTCTCAACCTGGATGCACATGGAATCATCTGGAAAGTGTAAATAAAACTCATGTAATGACCCCTCCTCAGACCAATCGATTGAGCATCTCTGGGTATGGGGCCAGACATCAGCTATTATCTTTTCTTTCTTTACTGTTTGTTTGTTTGTTTGTTTATTTGTTTGTTTGTTTGTTTGTTTGTTTGTTTGTAAGAGACAGCTCTGTTGCCCAGGGTGGAGTACAATGGCATGATCATAGCTCACTGAAGCCTTGAACTCCTGGGTTAAAGTGATCCTCCCCACTCTACCTCCTATGTAGCTGGGACTTTAGGTGTGCACCACCACATCCAGCTATTATATATATACACTTTTTGTAGAATGGAGTCTTGCTATATTACCCAGGCTGATCTCAAACTCCTGACCACAAACGATCCTCCCAACTTAGCCTCTCAAAGTTCTGGGATTATAGGCACGAGCCACTGGCCCCAGCCAACATCAGTAATTTTTAAAAATGTACACGATTCTAATGTGCCTGAAAGTATGATATACATTCTTGGGATTTTGTTCAAATGCAGATTCTGATTTAGTAGGTCTGGGGTAGGGCCTGAGTTCTGCCACCGAGCCCAGCCTAGAGATTCTGCATTTCTAACAAGCTCCTGAAGAGATAGATAGATAGATGGGTGGGTGGATAGATAGATAGATAGATAGATAGATAGATAGATAGATAGACAGACAGACAGATAGATAACTACTACATGAATTGGCTTATGCTATTGTGGAGACTGACCAGGCAAGTCTGAAATCCATTGGGCAAGCAAGCTGTCAGAA
>CAUYQG010185867.1:0-13768 GCA_963574415.1 Tarsius wallacei
GTTGAGGTTAAACCATCCTTACCTTCAAGTTTGTTCTCTCCAATATTAGCAGGCCCAACTCATGCTAATATGATTTGAAACATCATTAATGCCACCTGTATAAAGCCACATTTGAAGCCGAGCTTGGTTGCTCAGCCTGTAATCCCGCGCTTTGGGAGGCTGAGGTGAGTGGATTGCCTAAGCCCACGGGTTCGAGACCCACCTGGGCAGCTTGGTGAGCCCTCATCTCTACAATAAATCAAAAATTAGCCAGGCGTGGTAGCAGGCGCCTGTAGTTCTGGCTACTCGGAAGGCTGAGGCGAAAGGATCGCAGAAGCCCAGCAGGTCGAGGCTGCGGTGGCCGGGAGCAGCCACTGCACTCCAGTCTGGGCGACAGAGTAAGACTCCAACTCAAAAAAAAAAGAAAGCAAGTCTGTCCCCTTTTAAAATTTTGTTTTTCCACAGCAATCTCTCTTCTTGTAAAATTCTGTTTCAACCCTGATGATATTACGAAAAATACTCTTTTGTTCTTCAAGTTATGAGAAAACAAATCATGGAAAGTAACGGGAATGCCAGTAATTTTCATTAAAAACTGACGAATACTTGAGTCAAATCTTTTAATTACAGAGCTCAAAGGAGAATGTTACATTTTAACTCAAAGCTCCTTTTTTTCTTCAAAAGAATAGCCCTCAGTGAAAACAAGTATTTCCTAACCCAATAAAGAAATCTGCAGCAATCTATTCTTCTAGCTAATTTACTTAGAGTTTTGTGTTTGTTTAAATTACACATGGTGTTGTGTGTCTGGCCTTCCCTTTCTTTTTTTACAATTCAAGCCAGTGAATACCAACAGGGATGCTCACGGGTACCATTTATTTTCTTTTAATTTTTGAGCACCGCAGTGAGCACTGCAGTCTTGGCCTCCTGGGTTCAGGCGATCCTCCCGCCTCAGCCTCCCAACAAAGTAACTGGGACAACAGGCACATGCCACCATGTCTGGCTAATTTGTCTGATTTTTTTATAGAGATGAGGTCTTGCTATGTTGCCCAGGCTGGTCTCGAACTCCTGGGCTCAAGCAATCCTCCAACCTCAGCCTCCCAAAGTGCTGGGATTACAGACATGAGCTGCCACACCTGGCCAGTTCTACTTTCTTTTCTTTTTCTTTTTTTTTCTTTTTTTTTGAGTTGGAGTCTCACTCTATTGCCTAGGCTGGAGGGCAGTGGCATGCTCACAGCTGCCGTAGGCTCGACCTGCTGGGTTCAGGCAATCCTTCTATTCCATTTTTCTTTCCCCATCCTCAGGCTCCACCAAATGACCTGAACAGATACTAGCAGCTGCTCTGCCCCACTAGAGTTGGATATGTTTCAAAATTGCTTTGAGAAGGACGATACACTTAACTGAAAAACTATAAAGACAAAGTCGAGCAAGCACGTGTCAGCTGATCACAGTCTCTGCACTCATTATCCAGAGCAGGTAGCTGGTGACAGTCGCCCAAGTGAGGCCCAGGCTAGCTGACATGCAGAGACATAGGGGCCAAAAAGTGGCTCTCCCCCTGCTTTCCTCCTCTGCTTTCTGGAATCCGGTGTCTTGCTGAGTAGCTGGCCAGGTATTCACATTCTTGGTGACCAGGAGGACACAGGAGGCTTGACAACGTAGCCGTAACACACATACACACCCCTCACGTCTGTTCTCTACAGTCCCCTGAAACACGCTCTGAGACTTCAACTGCAATGACAAATGTTTACGTTCTTGAATGAGGCTGAGAATGTTTATGTGAAACCACCTGATTTCGCCAGTATTCAGTCAGCAGGCAGCCATTGAGACTGGGCTTAGATACTGAAATCCATGGATGCGAGAGGGCTCGGTAAGAACCTTGGACAATGGGACCAATGTGTAGAGAGGAGTCTGGCCTAAGGGAAGAGGAAGAGGCAGTGGGAACCCCTCAAGTCTGTGTGAGGGGAAACCAGAATCCTTGAGTCCCTTGACCAGAGTAGGAATGGACTCAAAGGTGAAGGCACGTGAAGGGGGAAAGAATAGGACAGAACAAGGTATTTTCTTATGGAGATGGGAAAGTCACAGAGCAGCCTATCAATGTGTAAGTCAGTCTATTAGTCATTCCCAGTGAAAATGTATCTGGTCGGCCTGGGCAATATAACAAGAACTTGTCTCTACAAAAAAATTTTAAAAAATTAGCCAGATATGGTGATGCACACCTGTAGTTCCAGCTACTTAGGAGGCTGAGGTGGAGGGATCACTTGAGCCCAGTAGGTCGAGGCTGTGGTCGCCATGATCATGCCACTGCACTCCAGCCTGGGGGACAGAATGAGACTACGACTCAAAAATGAATCTGGATGTCAGCCCTATGGGTCCTCATGCAGAAGTGCAGTAGATGGAGTCAATGCTTTCATCTGCCGTGTGATGCTTTGAGGTGGAAGCAGAGGTAAGTGTGCAGTGCTGTGAGCACAGTGAGACCCAGTCCACACCCTGGCTCCACTATGCAGCGGTGTGACCTGGGACAGGTTCCTTGATGGCTCCAAACCTCAGTTTTCTCATCTGCACAGTGGGAATAAATAATATTTCAGACCCATAACCCTTCATCAGCAACTGTGAAATCGAAAAGGCTCTGAAAAACAGGGGTATTTTTGGGTTTTTTGTTTGCAGAAAATTCATTTGATAGTAAGAGCTAGCCTTAATGCTTATAAGACTTTATATAGTTCTGATTTATCCTATTAAAAATGATTAGCCATGTTTGCGGCAGGAATGTTCATGTCTGATGACGGATGCCACCCTAGGCCTTGCAGGGGGGTGCTATGAAAAAGTCTATGCACAGATTTGTATCTCAAAAATATGAACAATTCTGAATTCTGAAACCTCCCTGCACTGGATGGAATCTGGATAAGGGACTGGGGGTTGTTGGAAATACTTGTGAGATCACGTGTGTGGGGTGCTTGTAATAGCACCTGGCACTTCGTGATGCCAGGAAATACAAACCATAATTTATTATTAAACAACACTCAAATAAGGAGTGATTCCAGTCTTGTTCTTGTCACTCTAGAACTTGCCAGAAAAACACCAAACTCTGATGCTCCTATCCCCCTTCCACTGAACCTGTCAACCCAAGGGCCTGTGTTTTTTGGGGGGGAAAGAACCTCCCTAGCAAGAAGGTCAGGCACCAGGCAGGGTGCAGTAGCTCATGCCTATAATTCCAGCACTTTGGGAGGCCAAGGCAGGGCAACTGCTTGAGCCCAGGAGTTTGAGACCAACCTGGCAACATGGCAAGACCTCGTCTCTACAAAAAAATCAGAATGTTAGCCGGGCATGGTGCTGCACACCTGTACTCCCAACTCGTGAGACTGAGGTGGGAGGATCGCCTGAGCCCAGGAGGTTGAAGCTGCAGTGAGCCTTGATTGTGCCACTGCACTTCAGCCTGGGTGACAGAGTGAGACCCCGACTCAAAAAATGAAAACGAAAAAAAAATAGATCATGTGCCATGTCCCTGCTAGTGCTATGGAGTTGCAACCCAGAGCCTAAAGCCAAGGAAAGAGTTCTGAATGCACAACATTCGAGAATGACAAAGAAAAGAGAATGAAAGAAGGTCTGACACTGGGTAAATTCCTTCCCAAATGTAGAAGCAGGCTCAGCTTTGGAGCCAGAGAGACCTCAGTCCCAGTTCTGCCCTTCCTCATGGCAGAAACCACTGAATCAGTTTCTTCATGTGAAACTGGGCTAATCATACTTAGAATTTTGTCAGGAAGGTAGAGTGCTTTGTGCAGAGCCTGATATGCAGAAGGTGCTCAAATGTGCAGCAGACAGACACATGCACACACCATATTTATATTTACTGAGTGACAAAAAGCTGCACCAAATCCAGCTCTGCCTTGCTCTAAGTTGGCCAGAGCTCCCCTAAGGAAAGGCTAGAACCTTAGCTTTCCTGCAAAAGTTGAGGACAAGAAGTCAAGCAGAAGAGACTCTGTCCATGAAGACGTATAAACCCACAGTGGTGGGAGGGGAGCCTGGGTTCCTTCTCTCCCAGCAGGGTAGTCAACCTGTGTCTCCTTGGGGACCTCTGATTCAGTAAGACAAGCACGCATGATGTCAGGTCAGGGGATTGAGGGGATTTGTGGACACAGACGGTCAATAAGGCTCATTCACACCCGGACTCCAGTGTTTGGCCGGATGACCAAGTCCCAGACTGACTTTCACCCTTATAAAAGGAATGATTTTAAAGTGTTCGTGGGAGGAGAGGGGTTGTTTTCTGCAATTCAAATCCTTTCATAAAGGAGACCTTTCACCCAGATCATCATCTTGTCCTTATTCGCCCGAATCAGCACTCAAACAAAATGAAACAGCTATTCGTGGCCGAGGGTGGCCTTGAGCTCGCCCCCCAGTCAATGCCTGGTTTTCTATAGTTGGACGCCTTGACCTACATAGTCACCTTTTCTTTAGACCTGAGCCCTAGGACTTCAGCCATGGCAGGTGTAAGACAGCATCAGCCCCCATGCAGTCCTAAGCCCCCTGCCCTTTCTTTTTCCTGCCCATTGTGGCTGAATGTGAGAATCCCCACCTTTCCTGCCCTCCTAGGGGCCTCAGGGGTTCTGCTCCTCATTCCAGGTGAGTCACAGAAGCATCTAGAACACACCTTCCCAGTACCAGCCCCCACCCCACCATGAAGCATCTTCCCAGCCACCCTTTGAATGGCAGCTCTCTATGAACTTACCCCCATCTCTTCACAGCAGAAGAGACCCACCATGAGAAGAAACAATGCCAGGCAACTAAAGGGCAGAGAAAGAGCATGGAAGAGAGAAAGGGGACTTTTAAAGAAATAATTTGACATTGGCTTAATTTTTTAAAGCACCAATGAATATGAGCATAATAAACATCTATGAGTCCATATGTACAAATAAATAATTGGGCTGGGTGCAGTGGTTTCCTTGGAAGTCAAAACCTCTTCCAGGACAGTTCTAAAGATTTGCCACCCTGACCCTAAGAAGTAGCTGTACTCTATGGCATCCATCGGCTTACCCCACCGGAACAGACCACTCACTTTCACTTTAATTCCAGAGACAAAAGCATGTCAAACTTGGTGCAAGGTCATTTCCTTAGGGTAATAACAGAACCTATTTTGCAGGCTGTGAGAATTAGATGCACTAAGACATGCTGCAACATGGCTGAACCTTGAAGACGTTATGCTAAGTGAAATAAACCAGACACAGAAAGACAAATATGGCATGATCTCACACACGCGAGGTAACTTAAATAGGCAAATTTATAGGAACGAAAAGTAGAATAGTGGCTACCCGGGGCTGGAGGCTGCGGGTTGGGGGGTGGGGAGAGTTTCAATTTGGGAAGATGAGGCCGGGTGTGGTAACTCACACCTATAATCAGAACACTTTGGGAGGCTGAGGTGAGAGGATCACTTGTACCCAGAATTTGAGACTAGCCTGGGCAACATAGCAAGACCTTGTTTCTACAAAAACAAGACAAAAACAAAATAACCAGGCATGGTGGTGTACAGCTGTAATCCTAACTACTCAGGAGGCCAAGGAAGGAGGATTGCTTGAGCCAAGGAGGTCAAGGCTGCAGTGAGCTACAATTATAGCACTGCACTCCAGACTAGACAACAGAGGGAGACCTTGTCTCAAAAGAAAAAAAATCAATTTGGAAAGATGAAAAAGTTCTGGAGATGACTTGTGGTAATGGTTGTACAACATTGTGAGTGTATTCGAGGCCACCGAAGTGGTTTTTAAAATTCAGTGGCATTGGCTGGGCTCAGTGGCTCAGCCTGTAATCCCAGCACTTTGGGAGGCCGAGGTGAGTGGGTTGCCTGAGCCCGCAGGTTTGAGACCCACCTGGGCAACTTGGCGAGACCTCATCTCTACAATCAATCAAAAAATTAGCCGGGCATGGTATTGCACGCCTGTAGTTCCACTACTTGGAAGGCTGAGGCGAAAGGATCGCCGGAGACCAGCAGGTCGAGGCTGCGGTGGCCGGGAGCGGCCACTGCACTCCAGTCTGGGCGACAGAGACTCCAACTCAAAAAATAAATAAATAAATAAATAAATAATAAAATTCAGTGGCACTAAGTACACTTAAAAGTGGTTAAAATGGTAAACTTTGTGTTATGTGTATCTGCCATACCACAGGAAAAACACAAAATAAAGAGATTATATATTATATTAGCTCATAGTGGGCACTTAAATGCCATTCCTTATTAACGTTTTTTAAAAACAGAACTATTATATAATTGTTTACTGTGATTTTTGGCTACGGCAGCCCCTTGTGACTTCCCACAATTAGCCATATTCTTAACCTCACTATGGTCTGGTTTTCGACATTTATTTTTTTACTCTATACGACATTAAGATTGAATGATAAATTTAAAAAACATTAAGACTTGAGCCAGGCATGGTGGCTCACGCCTGCAATTCCAGCACTTGGGGAGGCTGAGGTGGGAGGATTTCTTGAACCCAGGAGTTCGAGACCAGCCTAGGCAACATAGCGAGACCTCATCTCTACAAAAACATAAAAAATTTAGCTGGCGTGGTGGTGCATGCCTATGTCCCAGCTACTCAGGAGACTGAGGCAGAAGGATCACCTGAGCCCAGGAGGCTGAGGCTGTGGTGAGTCATGATTGTGCCACTACACTCCAGCCTGGGTAACAGAGCGAGACCCCCACTCCAAACAAAAAGGAATTAGATTTAAATGTCCTATGAGAGCATTTCTGTATAGACTAACAGGTAAAACTGATACAGACCACATAAGCCTCAATGTCGCTATGAAGAAATGTGGCCATGGCTCTAGGTATGACTTTTCAAATATGCCTGCAACTATACCCCAATTCTACTGGTTAATTAAATTGTGTTCCTGGCTGGTGGTGGCTCACGCCTGTAATCCCAGCACTCTGGGAAGCTGAGGTGAGAGGATTGCTTGAGCCCAGGAGTTCTAGACTAGCCAGGGTACCATAGCGAGACCTCATCTCTACAAAAAAATTAAAAATATAAATAAATAAATTGTGATCCTTCCTAGATTTGCCAGATCACTCTAACCCTCTCCCCACCTCCCCTGCACTGCTGCCACCACCCCCTCCCACTTCCATCTGAGGACACCTGCGCCACTTGGTACCAACTAGGCTCAGCATTCCTGTGTGGCCACAGTGGCCAACTTGGAAGTCCCCCTTACGGTTAGTATCGTCATGACATCTTACTGCCGCTGCTTGTGTGGCCACTCTGCGAATATGCTGAGCCACGGCTGGCACTTCACGGCCCTTATCGCTGTTTTTGTGGTGAGACCTCCGGGCTGCCTGGTGCCACTAGCCCAGCCTCTCGTTAAATGAAGCTTAAGTGAAGGATCTGCCAAGGGTGAGACGCTGTCTTGCAAAATGCTTTCTTTTGTACGGTTTTCTGTGATGGAACACTGGATTGTTCCACACTGTGGCTTTGGTTTTGTAATCACTGGTTATATAATGAATTCTGATTCCCTGCCTGCAACATTGGTCTGTACGACTCAAGAAAAAGAAAGCAGCGCCTTCCAAGCACAGAATCTGAGGCACTCTGTGACCGTCTCCCCACCTCCTCCGCCACTGTCACAGTGCTCATCTTCAGAAAGATCAGTCTCACATTATACTACAACACAGGGGGAAGGGGATAGGTGTGGTACAGCATTAAACCTCCTTCACTTTTGCACACAGAGTAGCAGATCCTGGGAGAATCTGAAATTTGCAATTTGGTAAACATCATCCACCTCCAGTGGAGCAGACTCTGACTACCCAGTAATCTGTAAATGCTTAGATGTCTGTGTCCTTGTCAGGAGCAGTGGCTCACTCCTGTAATCCCAGCACTTTGGGAGGCCATGGTGTGAGACCAGGAGTTTGAAACCAGCCTAGGCAACATAGTAAGACATTATCTCTTTAAAAAACACCAAAATTAGCTGGGCATGGTGGTGTGTGCTGTAGTCCCAGTTACTTAGGAGGCTGAGGTGAAAGGATCGCCTGAGCCCAGGAGATTGAGGTTGCATGAACCATGATCATACTACTGCACTCCAGCCTGGGTGACAGAGTGAGACGCTGACTAAAAAAAAAAAAAAAAGTCTGTGTCCTTTACCTTAAGATTAAGGTTGCCAGGTAAAATACAGGACTCCCAGTTAACTTTGAATTGCAGATAAGCAGTGAATACTGTTTTTTAGTGTAAGTATATCCCAAATATCACATGAGACATACTTATGCTTTTAAAAAAGTACACATTGTTCATCTGAAATTCACATTTAACTGGGCATCCTCTGATTTTATTTACTAAATCTGGCAACCCTACTTGGGGCCAGACTCTTGTCATTGTCCTGTCCTCCCGGTCTGTCCTTGTGGAACCCTATTAATGCATTCTGCCAAGAAGCCTGGGGCAGGAGGAGGCAAAGAAAGCATCTTAATCACATTTGGCTTTCTGTTCTTATCAACCTCCAGGTGTCACAGATATGCATTAAGTTCATAAATAAATTAAAACCTTTTATTTGGACTGCTGAATTTTAGGTTATTATCATCCTGAAACTTAAGCAAGTTTGGACTCCGCTAAGAGGAAGGATGGTAGACAAGGAAAAATATGATTCGGATACCTGGAGACCTGGTCACTCAAGTCAGGCTGAGAGGCCTTAGTTGGCACTGTCTCTTCAACCCCTGTGTCTCCATTTTTTGTTTGTTTGTTTGAATTTTGAGTCAGGGTCTCACTCTCACCCAGGCTGGAGGGCAGTGGCACTATCACAGCTCACCAAAGCCTCAGCCTCCTGGGTTCAGGTGATCCTTCTGCCTCAGCCTCCCAAGTAACTGGAACTACAGGCATGTACCACAACGCCTGGCTAATCTTTTGATGTTTTATAGAGACAAGGTCTCACAGTGTTGCCTAGGTTGGTCTCAACTCTTGGGCTCAAGTAATCCTCCTGCCTGGGCCTCCCAAAGTGCTGGGATTTCAGGCTCGAGCCACTGCTCCAGGCCCCTGTATTTCCACTTGAAAACTTAAAGGGCCAGACGTGGTGGCTCACACCTATAATCCCAGCAGTTTGGGAGGCTGAGCCAAAAGGATGTCTAAGCCTAGGAGTTCAAGGTCAGTCTGGGCAACTTGTAGAGATCTTGTCTCTACAAGAAATCAAAAAAATTAGCCGAGTGTGATGACACACACCTATAGTTCCATATACTTGGAAGACTGAGACAGAAGGATTGCCTGAGCCCAGTAGGTTGAGGCTGTGGTGGCTGTGAGCGTGCCACTGCACTCTAGCCTGGGCGACAGAGTGAAACTCTGACTTTTAAAAAAAAAGGAAACTTAAAGGATTGAATTAGACGACTTTAAGTTTCTTTCCAGGGCTGCACTTCCATTATTCTACATTCAAAAGGCCCGAAACTCTAAAGAATGTTATTGAAAATCACAATATTAGATGGAAGAAAATTTTAAGCATCAGGGATTTTCTATTTATGCTAAAATGTTTAAGTAAGTTACTTACTGAATTTTCATCTGAGAAGAGTACAGACTTTGACATCCTCAGAACTCTTGCTGTTATATTGAATATTTTGTGTAAACTTTTTACTTAATTAGTATCCAGGTACAAGATTCGCCTGTCAGAATACTCTAATAGAATTTTCTGCTTGTCTCTTGCTCCGGACTGACTTTGGTCAAATCTAACATTCTAAATTTAAGCTCCAACATGGGCCCAGTTATTAGTAACTAAGCAAAGATCAGTATGATCTCAAGTACACGGCCAGGTGCAGTGGCCTACACCTATAATCGCAACATTCTGGGAGGCTGAGGTAGGACAATCGCTTGAGTCCAGGAGTTTGAGCCTGGGCAACATAGCGAGACGTCATCACAATCATGGTCATCTCTACAAAATATCACAAAATTAGCTGTGGCGTGGTGGTGCACATCTGTAGTCCCAGCTACTTGGGAGGCCGAGGCAGAAGGATTGCCTGAGTCCAGGAGGCCAAGGCTTTGGTGCGCCATGATCGTGCTACTGCACTCCAGACTAGGTGGCAGAGTGAGACCCTGATTGAAAAAAAAATGTAGTTTAATTTAAAAAATAAAGTACAGGACTGTGGATAGTCAATGAAAACATTCTTAAACCAGATCTAAAATACATGCTAAGGAAGAAAGCACTTGGGTGAACACACTGCATAAGCTTTTCAAGTGACTCAACGAGGATCAACCGCTTGGCCACATGCACACTCCTCTGGCTCCAACCTCCACTTAGATGTTTGAGGCCTCTAAATCTCTCTGTCCACATTTCATTTCTCTCCTGAGCTTCAGAATGATACTTCCAACTGCCTACTAGAAATCTCACGTGGACGCCCCACAGGTACCCAAACACAGGAAATCCAAAATATACCTTCTAGGACCTCTACCCCACAACCCACTCGATTGGTCTGGTACCCCACTCAATTCCTCCTTCTAAAAACCTTTTTTTTTTTTTCGAGTCAGGGTCTCACTCTGTCGCCCAGGCTAGAGTGCAATAGCACAATCATGGTTCACTGCAGCCTCAGCCTCCTGAGTAGCTGGGATTACAGGCGTACATCACCACGCCCAGCCTAAAAGTCTTTAGAATCGATGTCCCCATGATTCATGCCGAGGGCCCCAGCCTTCGGCTTCACGCCCTCTCACCTGGATACTATACCTGGAGTCTTTCCATCCATCCTGGCATAGACAGAGTGGTATTTCCAAAACACAGCTCTGATCATGCTGACCCCAGCTCTGGTAGCCCAGCACTGCCTGGGGAGGAAGGGCCAGACTCTTTCATGTGGTCAGTGTGATCTTTTGATTTCTGATCACAGTCGATAACTCCAGTTTTATCTCCTTGATGCTCTAACACGCAACGTTTTACCATTTCCCCAATGCATCCTCTCCTTCCAAGCATGCCTATACCCATCCCTTTATGGAAACAGCCCTCCTCCCCTCCCAATCCCTCCCTCCTCCCCCCCTCCTGCTCTCTCTCCCTCCTCATTTTCTCCAGCTGGCAAATTCCTATTCATCCCTAAGGACCTCTGTTCAAGTGTCTCCCTGGGCAGGCTTCCCTGCTAAGGCCCCTGCTTTACTCTGCTTCAGGAGGGTAGATAATTCCTTCCCCTGGGATCCCTCAGCACTGTGTTTATACCCTAACTGCACCACCAATTCTTCCCATTACAACGATGTTCTTTTCATCTACTTCGTCTACTAAGTTACGAGCACTTTGAAGATGGGGGTCACAGTTTATTTGGCTGTGTATCCTGAGGACCCAGGAAAGGGCCTGATATGAGACCAGTTCTCCCTAAACAGTTGGATGGGGAAGATGGGCAAGTGGATTTTTAAAAAGTGGCCTTTCTACACAGGCATTGTTTTGTCTCATTTATTTCTTTTCTCTACAAAAAAATTTAAAACATTAGCAGGGTGTGGTGGCACAAACTTGTAGTCTCAGCTGCTTGGGAGGCTGAGGCGAGAGGATTGCTTGAGCCCAGGAGTTCGAGGCTGTGGTGAGCTGTGATCATGCCACTGCACTCCAGCCTAGACAACAGAGTGAGACCCTGACTCAAAAAGAGTAACAATAATTATTATTATTATAGCCTTTGCAACCCATGTCAAGACACTGAATTGCCTGTGCCTAAGAGCCCTGCCTTTTGTCTCTCTTCCAGTTACTCGAGGAATCACCATCCTGTCTTCTGTTATAATCACTTCCTTGCTTTTATTTATTGCTTTGCTATAAATAACACACACTCACACACACACTCACACACACAGATGTTCCTCAATTATGATGGGATTATGCCCTGATAAACCCTTTATAAATTGAAAATGTATTTAAGACACCTAACGTACAAAACATCCTAGTTTAGCCTAGCCTAGTTTAAACATGCTCAGAACATTTACATTAACCGACAGTTGGAAAAATCATCTAACACAAAATCCTGACTATTTTATAATGAAGTGTGGAATATCTCATGTAACTTATTGAATGCTTTACTGAGAATGCCAAGCAGATGGTTGTATGAGCAAACGCATCTCTCTTTGGCACCATCATAAAGTTGAAACATTGTAAGTTGAACCATCATACATTGGGGACTTTCTTCATGTGTGTATGTATTAGTATCTTATTGCTGCTGTCATAAATTATCACAAGTGTAGTGATTTGAAGCAACACAAACATATTATCTTACACCTCTGGAGGTCAGAAGTCTAAAACAGGTCTGCAGGGCTGTGGTCTTTCTAGAGAGTCTGGGAGGGTCTGTGTCCTTGCCTTTTTCCAGCTCCTAGAGGCTGCCTTCTTGACTTGTGGCCCCTTTCTCCATCATCACAGCCAGCAGCACTCTGGCTGACTCTAAGCAGCACACTTCTCTGACTCTGACCTTCCTGCCTCTCTTCATTTCAAATTCTTAATTTAATGACATCTGCAGACTTTTTTTTTTTTTTGAGTTGGGGTATCATTCTGTAGCTCAAGCTAGAGTGTGGTGCCACAATCATGGCTCAATCACCTGGGCTCAAGGGATCCTCCCACTTCAGCCTGACTAGTTGGGATTACAGGTGTGTACCACCATGCTTGGCTAATGTTTGTATTTTTTGCAGAGATGAGATCTCACGATGCTGCCCAGGCTGCTCTTGAACTCTTAGGCCCAAGCCATCCTCCTGACTTGGACTCCCAAAGTGCTAGGATACAGGCATGAGACACCGCACTTGGCCTGCAAAGTCTTGTTTGCCATGTAAGGTAACATATTGAGTTGATACATAAGTTTGTAGCATTTGTCTTTGGCAAGGCAACACCACGGTGTTGGGAGTTTATCATTTGTCATTTGGAGTGACAATGTTGTACTTGTGAATACGTCTTGCATTTTGCAGATTTGAAGAAAGTTAGTGCTATTTGTGGGCTAAAGAAAATGGAGTTTCAAGTGGAAAAATGAACACTTCCAACATATTCTTCTGTGTGAGTTTAACAGAGAAGAAGAGGCAGCAGAGGTGACTGGAAACACTTGTGCTGTGGACGGGGAGAATGCCACTGGGGGGAAAGCATGGCAAAAAAAGGGTTTTGTTGTTTTAAAGAGAGCCACTTTGACCTGAGTGATTCTCCATGTTCAGGAAGGCCATCAGGCTTTGATGAAGACCGTTTAAACACTTTAATATACAACGATCCACGTCAGTCAACTCAAGAATTGGCAAATATGATGAACAGTGACCAGAAAATCAATGTACGACATCTGCATTCCCTGGGCAAGCCAAAAACGCTATGAACTTATACATCAACTCAATGTGTTCAGGATTCAGGGATTAGTACGTGAACATCTTTGGGGTCATTATTCAGTCTACCACAATCCCTAAACAGTTTCCTTTAGTTTTGTCTGTTTTTGAACTTTATATATATGGAATCACACTGCATGTATTATTTTGTTAATATAGTACATTTACATTTAATGTAATTATTTATATACTGAAGATTAAAACTATCATTTCATTTATATTTGCCTCATCTATTATATTTGCCTTTTTTTTTCTTGCCTTCTTGGATTGTTTGAATTTTTTTTGTTGTTTTTTGGTCATTTCATTTTTTTCTTTCTACACACTCTCTGTTTTTTGGTGATTATCCTAGAAATTAGTATGCATCCTTAAATTAATCTAAATCGCCAGGCTCGGTGGCTCAGCCTATAATCCCAGCGCTCTGGGAGGCCGAGGTGAGTGGATTGCCTAAGCCCGCAGGTTCGAGACCTGCCTGGGCAACTTGGAGAGACCTCATCTCTACAATAAATCAAAAATTAGCTGGGCATGGTAGCGCACACCTGTAGTTCCAGCTACTTGGAAGGCTG
>CAUYQG010185868.1:0-34220 GCA_963574415.1 Tarsius wallacei
ATCTGCTACTATTCTGATTGGTTTTCCCTGGTAGGTAGTCTGACCTTTCTCTCTTGCTGCCTTTAGGATTTTTTTCTTTTGTGCCTACTTTGTGTAGGTGAATTACTATGTGTCTAGGGGTTGGTCTTCTCTTTTGATGTCTTGTAGGGGTTCTCTGTATCTCCTGTGCTTGGCTGGTCGCATCTCTGGTGAGATGGGGAAAGTGTTCTTGCTTTACCTCCTGGAATACTTGCTCCAAGTTGTTCTCCATTTCCCTTTCTCCTTCTGGGATACCAATCAGGCATAGGTTCGGCCTCTTGATGTATTTGTTGTTATTTTGTTGTCTTTGTTTTTTGTTAGTATTATTTCTATTTTTTTTTCATTTTTGTTTTATTTTATGTTGTGTTCTTCGTTTTTTTTACCTTTGGGTTTTTAAATATGGCATTGTTTTGGCCATTTTCCGTAATTGCAAAAGTTTTGGTTGCTTTGTTCTTTTTTTTTTTTTTTTTTTTTTTTTTTTTTTTTTATAGAAATGGTTAGCTCCATGTTTTGGTCTTCAAGTTCTGAGATTATTTATTCTGCTTGATTAATTCTGCTTTCCATGCTTGCCATCTTGTTATTTATTTCCTGGATGAAGTTCTTTATAGCTAAAATATCTTACAAGTTCTTTCAGTGTTTCATCTTGTCTATCTTGAGTCTTATTCAATCTTTCCATCCATTCTCTAATCCCTGTTGTATCCTGGTCCCAGTCAATGATGACTTCCATTGTTTGGGCTCTGACATTTGATTTTTTTCAGACATTTCTCTTTGATAATTGGGAATTATCTGTGTTCTTCCACTGCTTTTTCCTCATTGTAACAGATCTCTTTCTTTTCTCTTTCGTTCCATTATTCAGTAGCAGTGGAAGGGGTTTTCACTTCTGATGTTTGCTCAGCCTTCTATTTTTCCTTAATCAGGGTTCAGAGCTTGTTCTATTTTGAAACAGGACTGATAGAGGAAAGCTCTGCTGTCTCTTGTAGTTTTGAGAGTAAAATAAGACGGGGAATAAGGAGCTAGGATTCAGAATCTACTTGCAAATCACAATGTTCATTGACTGGGATATGAATTATCTAAGACCCACCTCCATATGACAATGCAATGGGTACATGTGTGTACCCCCTGAGTCCAAGATGCAGTAACAGCGATGAGGAGACCAGAGACAAGTAGAATAAAATAGGATGGAAAAACATTTAAAAATAAGATAAAATTTAAAAAACCACAGAAAAACAAAAACAGACACCAAGCAAAGCAAAAAGCAACCAAATACAAACACACAACAACAACCAAATTGGAAAAGCAAACCAAACAAAAACAAAAATCAGAAAAGCGGGAAAACCAAACACACACACACACACACACACACACACACACACACACACACACATACACAACACAAAATGAAAGGAGAAGAAAAATATGAAAAGATAAAAATAGGGGAATGCAAATCGAACCCTCACACATACATCCACACACATTAAACTAAAAACAGAACAAAAAACTGAAAAATGAACACTCAATCATTCACGTACACACACAAACAGAAAACAAAAAACGCAAGAAGGAAGAAAAAAGAAAAAGAAAAGAAAAAGATGGGGAGAATGCAAATTGAACCCTCACCCATTCACGTACGAAGAAAAAAAGGAAAAAAAATAATTGTAGAAAACTGCCCTCTTGTGGCAGCTTCTGTAATTATTCCTCTCAGCTGCTCACAGGTAAGCCCCTCAGCTGTCTCCTGTGGAGTGGTGGCCATATTCACAGTCTTCCTAGCACCACCCCCCCATGTGGTCAAGGGGAATCTATTCCTGTGGGGAAGTTCGGAATCTTCTTCTCCCAGGTACTGGCGGGGGAACACCCTAGCCAGGCTTATCCTGGAGTAGAGTCCTCCCATCGCAGCTGACGTCCAAGCTCTGCCTGGATTTGTCCCTCTCAGTTGTGCTCCAGCTGTGTGGGTCTGGCATTCAGAGGACAGCTGGGGAGGAAGGAGTTGGGTGAGCCCTGGACTCACCGCTGATCTCTTCAGGGGTCTTCCTTATCCTTTTCTGGTCACACCCTTTGTCCCATGGCTGAATCAGGGTGGGGGTGGGGTACCTGAGACTCAGCACTCATGCTGTCCCTCCAGAGTTTGTGCTTTCAGGACATTTCCTCTGGGTCACAATCAACCCCTGAGTAGTTAACCTTCTGGTCACAGAGAAAAATTGTCAACCAAAAAACCTTATGCCAGGCAATTCTGTCCTTCAAAAGTGAGGGGGAAGATAAGACATTCTCAGATAAGTAAAAAATTGAAGGAGTGTGTTACTACAAGGCCTGCCCTTAATAAATGCTCAATGGCAAGGAGGAAAATGGCAGCGGAGCCAGTTGGTCTGTGTGAGTTGCTCTGTGGTGAGCAAACTGGAGCACTTCCCTGACCAGTTTTCAAAGGGGTGGCAGGGCGCCTGGCTCCTCTTCTCTAAGGGGGCTCTGTCTTTGGCTCCCTTACTTTGCTCCCTCTGCAGCCTTTGCTCCCGGTGTCTGGCCAGGTGCTGCAGTGGCGAAGCAGAGCCTGGAGCCGGCAGTCACTTCCGGCAGCTTCTTCCTGGGAAGGACTTTGCTGGTTTAAAAAAAATGGTGCTTGGTTTTTGTGCCCCTGGAAGCCGCAGAACAGCTGTAGCACCAGCCACTTCATCAGGAGAGCCCTGGCCACTTGTTCCCGAGTTCCCATTCAGCCAGCCACTCACACGCCCACTTACAGCCATGTATGCAAAATTGTCCATATGCTCACTCACTCACGCTAGGACTCACATAGTCCCATTGGCTCCACTGCCATCTTCCTCCTTACCGTTGAGCATTTACTAAGAGCAGGGCTTGTAGTAACACACGCCTTCAATTTTTGCCTATCTGAGAATGTCTTAATGTCCCCCTTACTTTTGAAGGGCAGTATTGCCTGGCATACGTTTTTTTGGTTGACAGGGTCTTTTCGCCCCTTTTAACACCGCCTTCGGGCTTCCAAAGTGTCTGATGAGAAATTATCTGATAATATGATTGAAGATTCTTTGTCTTTGACAAGTTGCTTCTCTCATGCTGTTTTCAAAATTCTTTCTTTACTATTGTGTTAAGAGCCAAAATTGACTGAAATTAACCACAACGTATAGTCCAAGTCTTCCCCTGGAGGTTGTAAGTCTTCAGTCGACTTCCGAGTTCCAAAATAGCTATATCAGACAGATTTTGCTAGTGCAGTTGCCATCTAGGAAAAAGACAGATTCCCAGTGCTTTCAGTTTCATTTTAGCCTCTGTGGTCCTACTGCACTTTACTCTTTCCTTAGAATGAATAATTTCCTATAAGGGAAACAGACCTGAAGTTGCTAATCGCCTACTCTTCAGTAAGCCTGTCCTTCAGGCTCCAAACTACTGAGATAGACCTGAATCCTAGAGTAAAACAGCCTAGAAAGAGAAGCTGGAATTGCAACAACAAAAACTCAACAATTCCTTAGAAGCCTCCATGTCCCTGCTGCTTGCGGCATCAAATGGTCTTTTAACTGTGGGAACCAACATTTTTCTTCGGGGCCTGTGTCTCTGAAAGGATGATTTCATCTTACCAAATAGCGGTTGGCTTTGCAGTCCGTGGGATAGCAGAGCACAGGTCAAGGTATCAAAGACATTCCTACACTAAACGAAGCTAAAACAAGTTGATGTATAAAATAATCACATTGCTCTACATAATAAACTGAACTAACCGATACCTAGAAAGAGCAGACACTGACAGCATTCAAAAGATTCTGTATTCAAAAACCGCATTTTTTCTGCTCTCAAAAATCAGGATAAATGACTCCAGAAATGAGTCTTCTTTCACATCTGCCCTAAGGGTAGCTGACCTTTTATAACAGGACAAGACTCCTCCCTTCCCTTCCCGAGGCAAAGCCTTCTGAATGAAGGTCCTAATCCAACAGGATAGAAGAGTGCTCTAATTCTGGTCCTCAATACCCCTCTGAACATCAGGCTTCAACCATGGAAGTGTGAGTGCTTTATTAAGTATTAGAAAAGATGTTATAACAATAATCATCTTACTTCCCTAGGGCAAATCCTAGGAATGCATTATCCTTTTAGAGATTACTGAATTCAATATAGTAGTTTTTTCTTATTATGATCTTGTTGAGTTTTGATATTAGAACTATGCTAGCATTATAAGTTGAGTTAGGAAGAATTTCTTCCTAATGTCTTTTTGAGGGAGTTCTGAGTAACATTGTTACTATCTCTTTCTCAAATGCTTGACAGAACTAGCCAAAGAATCCACTGGTTGTAGAGTTTTCTTTGCAGAAAAGCTTTTGGTGATGAATTTAGCTTTTTACAAGTAGTCACCGAGCTATTCAGATTTTCTATATATTCTTGCATTCGGGTAAGCAAAATTTGTCTTTCAAGAAATCTTTTCATTATATTTGAGTTGTCGAATGTCTTGGCATAAAGCTGTTCATAACTTCTTATTGTCTTTTTAAGTAAAATAATATTTTATTAGCTTGAATGTTTTGTTTTTAATTAAAATTTTTATTTCCAGATTGCTATAGCTTTACATGAAGTTGTGAGAAATTATACAAAGAGAGCCTCTGAACACTTTACCCAATTTCTTCCCATTTTACAAAACTAAAATACAATATCACAACCAGGATTTTGATAATAGAGTCAAGATACAGAATATCTTTATCTCTACAAGGATCCCTTATGTTGCCTTTTTATAGAGACACCCAGTTCCCTCTTTCATTCCATGCTTTAACTCTGTTAACCACTAATCTGTTCTCCATTTATTAAATTTTGTATTTTAAGGATGTTATGTAACCAGAATCATGCCTATATAACCTTTAAGGATTGGCTGTTTTTCACTGCACTTTTTTCCACCAGGTGCTTTTTTTCTACTTTTTTCCTGAGACTATTTCTTTGCTGGTACTTGAAAAAAAAATTGTTTCAAACATGCTTGTAATACCTTGTTGGAGTATTTTTATCATGACTGCTTTCACACCTTTGGCAGATAATACTAACATCTGATTGTCTTTCTTATTTAGTTTGAGATCTTCCTAGTTCTTGATATGACTTTTTCAAATGAAATCTGGATATTTTGAGACTCAGAATCTCCTTTAAACTTTCCTTTGGCTGGTTTCCTCTGATACCACTTTGATGGGGGAAGCAGCAGATACCACCTAATTACTGCCAGGTGGGAGCAGAAGTCCAGGCTCGCTACTCAGCTTCTGTTGACACCCAAGGGGAAGGGAGCTCCTCGTTCCTATTGAGTGAGGGTCAGAGATTCGGCTCCCCACTAGGTCTCCTAGCTGAAGGGGGTAGGAGTTCCTTGCTATCATTCTGTGCATGGTCAACACTGACACCAAGAGGTGATGGTATTTGACCTCAGTAGAGCTGGGCAGTATTAAAAGTACTAACTCTGCACTAGGCCTCCTTTCACCACTCCAGGAATTAAAAGAGTCTTTATTGCTGCCTTTTAAAGGATGCAAGTCCATACTTCTTATGTGTTTGCCAGCGTCATTGTAGTGAGGGGAAGCTTTGTTACTACCCAGCAGGAATAAAAGGCCCAGCTCCCTTCTTGGTTTCAAATAGCACCCTAACTGGGTGATGCTTGAGGGAGTTGGGACTCTGTGTTACTGCTGGGTAAGAGTGAAAAGTGTAGGTTCACCACTCAGCATTTGCTATCATGGGTGGGAAGGGGATCGCAGTTGTGTGTGTGTGTGTGTGTGTGTGTGTGTGTGTGTGTTGTTTAGATATGGAAGAGCAGTTATTTTCTAAAAGTTTTCTCTCTTACTAGACTTTTTCTGATCCTTTGGTTAGGGAGAGTAGGTTATGTTGGAGCATTTTTGTCTGTGTCCATTGGCACTTTTGGCTTCTCCAGAACCCAATTTGGGATATATGAGCCATAAGGCAAACAGACAAACATACAAAAAAACACCTAAAGTAGCTCATCAATCATCAGGTCCTGAAATCTCTGACTAATCTGCCTTTTTCTTTCAGAATCATTTGCGTTATATGTAACACAGACATTTGTGTTATATGTAATTTCCAGGGATTTCAGTTTTACTCAGTGGGAGAAATGGGGAAAGTATATCTACTCCGTCTTCCTGGTAGTGGAATGCACATCATCCTTTACATTTTTGTGGGATCCTTTAACTAGATTCTCTTGCCTCCTCAGCACCTTACAGCTTCTTAAACACTTAGGAATGAATTCTCTTCACTGCTATAGATCTCCTTCTTTAAACATACTAGTCTAAGAACATAGATCATCCTAATAAATCTGGCGCATAACCATAAGAATCCCTTCTTTTATGAGAGTACACCCATCAGGGTATATATGACCAGAATAAATAATAAATACAGAAGAAAATATATTTGATTTTATAAATATACACTGAAGACAATCTGTTCTAAAAATATAGGGCTACTTGATAGTCTTAATTTAGCCATCTGGATTGGCAACTTTCTTTCTCTGAATTCTGGCATTTCTCAAGAACTCAACACCATATGAGATGCACTCTTCACCAATATATGATAAACGGGTTTTATCTGATTAAAGATTAGAGAATATTATCATAGAATAACAATAATATTTTAGATGTACCTTTTTCTTTTTATAATCACAATAACTTTGGGGTACAGATTTAAGAGGTGTTAGTCTTCTAATTTATATATAAAGAAATAAATTCAAAAAGAAGTAGTGTGAAGAACTTTTAGCTATGGCTGGCTGTAAACCAAAACCATCTTTATAGTTTCATGTTTTACATTTAGGTCCTTTATTTATTTTGTGTTAATTTTTTTTTTTTTTTTTTACTTGGAGTCTCACTTTGTCACCCAGGCTGGAGTGCAGTGGCCGCTCCCGGCCACCGCAGCCTCGACCTGCTGGGCTCCGGTGATCCTTCTGCCTCAGCCTTCCGAGTAGGTGGAATTACAGGCACGCGCTACCACGCCCGGCTGATTTTTTGATTTATTGTAGAGATGAGGTCTCGCTTGCCCAGGCGGGTCTCGAACCTGCGGGCTCAGGCAATCCACTCACCTCAGCCTCCCAAGGCGCGGGATTACAGGCTGAGCCACCGAGCCCTGCTCTGCCCTATTTCTTTCTTTCCTTTCCTTCTGGGTCCCTAATTAGATGGATGTTACAGTGCTCCATATTGCCCTTCATGTCACTAGAATAATAATTATTCGTATTTTTGGCCTTTTATTCTCTAGGCTTCAATTTAGATAATAGTCATGGATCTATCTTCATTCCTTTCTTATACAATGTCCAGTCTGCTAAAAAGGGCTTGTATCTTTCTGAAATTCAGTTCATCAAGGCTTTCTGCAGCCTTTGTTCTTTGATGGCTCTAGAGAGGAAAATACGACTTTTGTCTTTTTTTTTTCTTGATGGTATTAAGGGAGCAAAAGCCTCTGATGTCCGTCTCTATCCTAACCCTGTGATGTTTCTCTTAACCTTACTGAGTGTCCCATCTGAGGTTCTTGTCACTCACTTGCTACAAAGCTTCCCTCTTCCCATATTCCCCTTCTGACCTTACCCTTCCAGCCCTGCCTCAACCGAGCCAGATAATTTCTTGTTACATAGGTTGATGTTAGTAGTTTTCAACCTGGCTGCACATTAATGTCATATGAGGTGCTTTTCAAAAAATACAGATTCTTTGTACCCACTCCCATTGGTTTCAATCCACTTGGTCAAGGGTGTGTCTCAGGAATGCGGAGTGTGTATATTTACGCTCCCGAGGTGATTCTAATGAGCCGCTAGAGTTGAGAACCACAGGATCTTTTTAGGGAACCTCCTGGCATGATATGTACATTTCACCAACAGAGAAGGGGCAGAGATATTAAATTAGCATGCAAGTCTAAATGGAATAAGATAACCTAATGATGCAATCTGGGAATTTTTCATATGCATGCCAAAGGAAAACAAAATTCTCCTTTGAATTTTGCCCAGGGGGCCCTGTAACTGTTATGAAGCGGCAAGGCCATCCGTAATTCATCTTTAGTCAATTATTTACAAATCTGCAACTCAGAAGTTATTAGACTACATAACAAAGAGTGTATATCCCACATGTATAGAGATGTACGTGTTTATACATATTTACCACAAAAGTGTTATATGTATCAACATATTTCCTTTGTCTTCAGCTTTTTTTATTTTTTTACTTGATTAAAGCTTGATTTTATAAGAACTGTATGATGCTGTTAAGGAAAATAGACGTTCCTCTTGATTTTAGGGAGACACTCAAAATGCCAATATCAAAAAGTAGAGAGAGGTCACAGTCCCAGCTTTAGGTTTCAAGGAGAGAAAAAGAGGTGATTAATAGGAATTAATTAATTAATTTTAAAATATCTTGGTGCCGTGACCCCAAAAAACTTTGTGCCACGCGAGGGTGTAATAGTGCTGAACCAGACAGCTAAGACACGTATTCTCACCAGCAGTCAGTCTAATTGCCCCCAGGACTTTCTAGTCTTCTTGACTTTGGACTCCTCTACCCTCCCGGTCTCTCATAGCTCTGTGGCTCCTTCCCTTTCTTCTCCTTCTTTTCTCCCCACTATCCTCCCTTCATAGCAGAGGTCAACCCCTGGAAAATCTGGTCCCAGCAATCCCTGGGAAACCTGTGCCCCAACTCAGGAGAGGAGGTTGTCTGCGTTGTATACAAGTCTGGGGAGAAGTTGGTGTTTTGGCTTTCTTCTTTCTTTCTGGTTTACTGTTCCTACTGCCATTCCTCCAACTTGTAAGGAAATCGCTTCATAAAGTTAGTTTGAGCATGATAAAATTGGGTACAACGCGCACGGGGGGGAAGGTGGGTTCTCTTAAAAATATTTGTATCCCTCAAAGGTATTGGGGGAGAAAAAGAACCTAAAAAAATAATAATTCACATGCACACAAATGACAAAATTGTGTACTGACTATATCTCCCCCAGCACACATTTTCATTTTCATTTTTTTTTTTTCCAACACAAAGGTAATCAAGCCTTGGTTTAAGGCCCAACTTCCAATTTCCCATGAATATAGACTGCCAGCAAACTGACTTCAGTGTTCAGGGTCTGGGCAACTGGAGATTTGGCTGGTTAGTGTTTATTCAATGCATTTGGTCCTGTCCGAGAGTCAGGGTAGTCCAGACCTTTAGGTGTGCGAGTCTGGAGTTAGGTGAGCAGGATGAACAGGCCTCCAGCCTGGGTCAGCTGGCCCTGCCTCTCCTCCTCTCCCAAGTGACAAAAGCATGAGTAGTTAGACTTCACAGCAAAAGGGCAGGCAATAGAAGTGAGGGGTATGCTTCTTTCGGTGCACACGTGCTTCATTCAGCACCTGCATGACACCTTGTTAGTAGGGTTGCCGAGTTAAATGCAGATCTCAGTTATGGCTGAATGGCAGATAACCAATGTGTAATGTTTTCGTGTATGTGTACCGCATCTTAAACTAAGACATATGCATTGTTTACCTGAAATTCAAATTTAGCTGAATATTTTCTGTTTCTGTTAAATCTGGCAGCCCTACTTGCTAGGCCCAGGACATTCACTGGGGCTTGAGTCAGATGTGATCCCTGCCAGGAGGTGCTTATGATACCTATCTGGTGGGCCAGCAGACCTTGTGTGAAGGAAGGTCTGTACCCCCTTCCTTCCCCATCTGCCTCCACAGGGCTGGAGACAGGGAGGACCTGCTATCCCTTTTGGAGCCCACCCACCCTTCACTCACACTGCCTCACTCAGCCCACTTTCCTGGCCCTCAGCCAAGGGGAGGACTGACCCGATGTCTTTCAGAGCCTGTCTGGTCTTGGAAGAGGTGGGAACCACTGACCGGCCACTCACTGCTGGGCAATGCAGCTTGGTTAGGAGAGGGCAGCCCGGTAGAGGACTTGGGAAGGAGCCCAGCAGCACTGTTGGTGACAGCCCCGTGGAGCTGGCCAGGGCTTCCCCGCCCACCCTATCCAGAGCCAATGAAGCCCTCCCCTCCTGCCTTCATCACACTGCCTGTGCTTCAGGTGTCTCTGCAGGTCTTGGGGATCCAGCAGCCCTGCCTGGGCGACACCTATGCCCAGGTAGGACTCCTACTTTCGGCTTTAGGCCATGGCCACATAGGCTTGGATCATCTTCTTAACCCCCTTTTGTGGGGCTGTTGGCATAATAACACATGACTTAGGGGTTATTAGAAAGAAACGAGGCATAAGGAGCACTTCTCACTGCTGGATGCTGGCCATGTCCTGCTTACTTCCTGACTTGTTATCTTGCCGGTGGGCACCTGGTACCTGGGTCTCAGAGGACATGCATGCTGCGCCCACCACTGATGCCCTCTGTGTTCCGATCTACGAACTGTGATAGCAGAGTCCCTCCTTGTAGTGGCCCTGTGGCCGGTCACCTTTCTCCTGAGCTTGTCTTTCTGGGACACCCCTTGAAGATGAGCTGCTCAATTTCTGCCCTTGGTCCTCTTCTCAGTCTCCAGGACCAGCTGTTTCCACATCTCACAGCCCATGTGGACATCCCACGGCATTGCAAACTCAGCAGACCCAAATCACCCCTTCATTGTCCCCCTCAGGCCTGTGCAACCCTGTGTTCACTGAATCCCCAGGGACCGATCCCAAGAGCCTCACAGGAGAGGAAGGGGTAAAGTTCTCCAGAAGGGAATAGTTGCCAAACCACCCTGAGTTCAAAGCCCAGCGCTTCCACTTGCCAACCACGTGGGCAACTACTTGAACTCTTTATTGGAAACAGAGTGTGAATGTCAGTCTCTACTTCAGAGGGTGGTCAGGGGATTCAATGAATTCACACGTGGAATGCGCTTAGGACACTGCACATCCTAAATGCTCCAGCATGGCAGTGAAGAACAGACCCTCTAGGGTTACTCTCAGGGGCAAATCCTAATCCTGCCACTTGTCTACTGCGTGAATTTAAAAAGGCTGCTGACATTCTATGCCTCAGTTTCCCCACCTATGAAATGGGAATAATAATACCGACTTAGAGGGTTATTAGAAAGATTAAATGAGTAAATATTTGGAGAGACTCTGGATAGGGTCTGGGGAGTAGCATGTGCTCAATAAATTTTAGTTGTTACTGCCATCACCCTCAGGACTCCTCAACCTTTCTGTCCTACCAATCACCACTTTCTAATGATTTTACCTCCTTCATTGAATTCACTCAAAGCCCGCCCTCCCTCTCATCTCACCTGGCCCATCCCCAGCCCCCATCCATCCAACCCGGCTCTCTTCAAATCCGTCCTCCAGGAATCACCAGCCATCTACCTGCAATGAAATCGGAATTCCCACTTGCCTGCTGGGACCCTCCCAGAACCTCCAGCATCTTCTGTACTGGGTGAAATCCAAGCTCCTGCGTGTGGCTGTGGAGCTCCTTTCCCCTGCCCTGCCCTGCCCTGCCATCTCCACCCGGCCTCTTGCCTGTGTCCACCGCCGGCCTCCATACCCATCCTGTGCTCCCGCCCCTCCTGCTGCGGCCTTTCTTACAGACACCCTCCTCACCCCTCACACTCTTGCTTTCCTTCACCTGGGAAGTTCATGGTTATCTTTTGAGACCTAGTACCCATTGTCATCTCTTCTGACACACCTTCCTGGAGACCCTTCTGGAATAAGGACCCCCTCATAAGCCTCCTGGAGCAGCAACGTGGGCTCCCCTTGTCATTGTCCCGTTACTCGGTTTGCGATCATGAACTCTGTGGGCACAGAAATTGGGGATCCGTAGTTTGGCTTCTTCAAATCTAGTAGCGTCCAGCTCTCTGCACAGGTCACTTTTCCTAATGGAGTGAAGTTGCCTTGTATAACTACATCACACCTGGCCAGGACGTTGGTTGAAGTTTTCCTTTTATTTTTTATTTTCATTTTTTTTTGAGCTGGAGTCTCACTCTGTCGCCCAGACTGGAGTGCAGTGGCCGGGAGCGGCCACTGCAGCCTTGACCTGCTGGGCTCCAGCAATCCTTCCGCCTCAGCCTTCCAAGTAGCTGGAACTACAGGCACGCGCTACCACGCCCAGCTAATTTTTGATTTATTGTAGAGATGAGGTCTCGCCAAGATGCCCAGGTGGGTCTCGAACCCGCGGGCTCAGGCAGTCCACTCACCTCAGCCTCCCAAAGCGCGGGATTACAGGCTGAGCCACCGAGAGTGGTTGAAGTTTTCCTTTTAAATCATGTGATTGTCTCTGAAGCAGAAGTTTCTGATTGTGAAGGAGTTTAAGAGGGAGTTGCTCAGGGAAGTTGGGAGCTGGTGTCTCCCTTTAGAATCATCTATGGAGATTTGCTACAAAGTATATTTCCTGGCTTAGAAGACGACTAAAATCTTTATAGAAAAAAAAAAGATATTTGCAGTGGACTAGCCAAAAGGAGTATTTTGGGTCTGCCTCTCCTTTTGGTTTCTGCAGGCCAAATGGGCAGCTCAGGCTGTGCAGGCTGCATTCCAGGAGGAGGGGCCACGGAGCCCTCCGTGCTGCAGACCGTCAGCGAGAATCAGCCATTGTCTACAGCAATCTCTATTCACCCAACACCTGTGAGGATAACATTAAGATAATTGCTAACTCTTATTCAAGTGCTTGCCATGTACCAGGCACTGTCCTAAGATTTTATACGTAGCGGACAATTTGATGTCTCAAGACAAATCGACAGGGCGGGGATTTTTCTCTCATTGTTTTTTGATTGATGTTTCTACAGCACCTGGAACCTTACCTGACACAAAGTAAGACCTTATGAATGTTTGCTGAATAAATGAACAAATTCATTGTTGATGAATGGACAGGACTTCACAGTTTGCAGAAACTCACCAAGTCTTCTCTGTCTTCTTGCCAAAAAGTCTTGTTTGATCTCTTTGTGTAAAATAAATGCTGTAAATCGATTCCTGCCCTCTCATTGACTTTATGGTTTTAGATATATTCTAGCTGCATTCTTCCTGGATCTTATCGTGATGGTGGGTTCTAATACTTATTTTTTCTTTGCCTGTTCTTGGAGTGGGTATAACCTGTAAACAAATACCTTGCATCTCCAGAGGCATCACCTAGTAAACACACATGTTGAGAAATGAAGAATAATTTTGCTACAAGAATCCTTATTTCCTCATTTATCTTTTGGACCACTACGGGTTTCTGATATCAAATTTTCTCAAGACATACTCCTCCTATACTCTGAAACACACTGAACTTGGAAGACCTCCCTTTCAAGTAGACAGAAGGTGCAACAAGGGCCACGAGTGTCCCTCTCCACCTGGCCAGTGGCAGCTTGTCCTCAGCAGTGTACTCTACCTGGCAGTGTGAAGAAAAATCAAAGGCAAGCAGCATAGAGAACTGTCGTCAGGTCACTGCTGGGTAAGGGGAGAAGAGTCTCACAATTTTTTCCTTAATGCCTATTTGTTTCTTGTTACTCACTCATTTCCACCCTTGGGGAGTGGGGAGGGGTGTGTGTGTGTGTGTGTGTGGTTTGAGAGGCTGGTGAGGAATCGCATATATACATTTTTAAAATTTCTTCTTTATTTTAAAGATGTAAAGTACAAGTCAGGATTGGGTAGATAAGTCGTCTGTGGACAGGTGAAGTTTGGGCCTCCCCATTGGACCTCACTCCGCCTGGATTGGGATCATGCACTCTTACTGATGTTGTGTGCCCCTCCCTCTCCATATGTATACATTTTTTTAAATGACCATTTCTGGGATTCTCTGAGAGTCTTTTTTTTTTTAGAGTCACAGCCTAGGGCTTGGGTAACTATAGTTGATCAAATTGCCATAAACTTGCTCAGGGCACTGATAGGTACATTATTTATAATAAAAAGAACAAGCTATTTAGGTCTTGAGAGCTTTGGATTTAAATCTTAGCTCTGCCCTAACACATGTGGGACCTTGACTTAGGTATATAGCCTCAGTTGAGCCTCAGTTTTTCCATCTGTGAAATAAGGCTATGATGTCCTAGTCCATGGGATTGTTGTAAGGACTAAGCTAGATGATAAATACGTAAGCCTTTTGCTTTTAGTAATTGCTCAATACAATTAAATTTCTTTTCATCCCAGTGCCAGTCAAACAAATGATGCTTAATGATTTCAGTTATGTGGTTGAATAGCAGCCTTTGTTTTTTGCTGTAGGACAAAGCCCAATGTGACATCTTTGGCATGTGTGGGTTTTGCATGTGTAGGTTTTATTGCAGAAACAAGAATATCAGACATTAGAAAATGTTCGTGGATGGAAGAGGGTAAATACTATGAGTCCAAATTGACTTTTGTAACTAATGAACTGAAAAGACAAGGCACAGAATGAGAGAAAATACTTGCATATCTGACAATGGATTGATATGCAGAATATGTAATGAAAATATCCAATAAAAATACTATGAGCAAGTCAGTAGAAAGTGGGCAAAACAAAAGAAGATCTATGAATGATCCAATGATCCAATGATTTATGAATGAGCCAATAGACATGAAAAGATGTTCACAATCATAGTTGTCAGGGAAATGCAAATTCAAACCATATGAACACATCATTACATACCTACTGGAATTACTAACATTCAAAGGACTACAAAGACCAATTGTTGGCAGGGATGTAGAACAAGTAGGATTCTTTTACGCTGCTGGTGGGAATGAAAAATTGCATAACTCACTATGGAAAATTGTTTGGCAGTTTCTTAAAAAGTTAAAAATGCATTTGACATGTGACTCAGCCATTTCACCTCTGTATATTTACTCAAGAGAAATGCAGACATGTGTCTCCTCTTAGATTTGTACATGCATTTTCATGATAGTTCTATTCGTAATAGTCCCACACTGGAAACAACCAAAGTGTTCATCCACAAATGAATGTGTAAGTGAATGTGATGTGTTGTACATTGCATAGAATGGAATACTAGTCAGCAACAAAAAGGAACAGCTACTAATCATGTGTAATAGAGATGAATCTAGAAACCATATGCTAATTGAAGGAAGCAAGATACAACACATCCTGTATAATGCCATTTACAGAGAATATAACTAGTCTATAGTGACAAAGAACAGGTCAGGTCAGTAGTTGCCTTGAGATGGAGATGGGGAAAGGAATGGCCTGCAAAGAGGCATGAGGTATTTTGGGGGATGTTGAAGATGTCCTGTAGCTTGATTGTGGTGTTATTCTCATGGGTATGCACAGTGGTCAACATTCTTCATGTGGTGTACTCTGCATGAATGCACCATTGTGAATAAATTATTCCTTAATAAAGTTGATTAGGGAAAAAGCTAAGTTGTTTAAAGCAAAAATAGCAATGAGGTTTGTAAAACATGTAGACATTCTGTGTGTAGATCTAGATATCTATATATATTTATATGTTTTATATATATATCTTCATATTTAAAATCTCCACAGTAGCACAACGTATAGAGGAGTGAAATGGTGGTATAGTGTATTGCTGAAAGGGTCTTACATTATCTGTGAAGTGGCATAATACTACTTGAGGGAAGAATGTGATAAGTCAATGATGCATTTTTTCTCTTCTTTAAACCAACCTTTCTTGGGTTCGGATGTTGCATATTTTAAACTATAGAACAATCACTAAAAAGCAGTGGCATAGTTAAAATATAGCAGTGAAATACTAAACACTATTCAGTTAATAAAAAGAAGACAAGAGCAAAGGGAATAAAGAACATATGGGATAAATAGGAAAACAAATTCATGATAATAATTTTAAATTCATTATGTTTGTTGATAATTACATTAAGTGTAAATGGTTTAAACAGTCTTATTTAATCTGGAGATTGTCAGACATGATTTTAAAAATTAAGATTTAACTAGATGCTTTATAAAAGAAACCCACTTAACATAAAAGACAACTTAGAAGAAGAATAACCAAAAAATGTAAAACTAATGATAAGGCTGGAGTGGATATATTGACACCTGATAAAATAGACTTCAGAGAAACAAATATAACCAGAGATAAAAAGGAACATTTTATAACGATAAAATAATCTCATCAAGAAGATATAACAATCTAAATATGTATGCATTCAAAAAATAGCTTCAGAGTACAATAAAAATGGACACTACTGAAAGGAGAAATTAACAAATTCAAAATTATGGTTGAAGGTGTCCATTCTTCTGTCTGAGTAACTGATATAATAAACAGAAAATCAGTAATGATGTAAAAGATATGAACAATACTACTAATAAACTTGACTTAAATGACATTTATAGAACACTCTATGTAAATTTAAAAGGACTGAAATCATACAGAGTATGTTTTCTGATTAGAATGGAATTAAACTTAAAACCAATAACAGAAAAATATATGGCACAATCTCCAAATATTAGGAAACTAAATGACACTTATAATTCGCAGGTCAAAAAAGAAATCACAAGATAAATTTTAAAATGTTTTGAATTAAATGAAAACAAAATACAACATATCAAAATCTGTGGTATGCAGCTAAAGCAGTGCTGAGAAGAAAATATATACCTTTAAATTCTTACATTAGAAAAGAAGAAAAGTTCAATATCCATGTGGTAAATTTCCATTTAAGAACCTAGAAAAAGGGGAACAAATTAAGCCCAAAGTAAGCAGAAAGAATAATCAGAATGAGAACAGAAATTGAGATTAAAAAATGACTAAACAATAGAGAAAAGATAAGCCAAAAACCACTTTTTTCTTTCAAAAGATAGTTAAAATCAACAGACCTTTAGTTAGAGTGATCAAGAAAAAAGAAATACACATTACTAATATCTGCAGTAAAAGAGAGGACATCTATATAGATACTATAGACATTAAGAGATGAAATTAAATATTGTTATTGAAGTAATAACATAATGCCAATTCATTTGACAACATACATGAAAGAGACAAATACATGTCACCAAAAGTGACTCAAAAAGAAATAGAAAATATGAATATCCCTATCTGGGATTACCAGCGAAGTCAATCAAATATCTAAGAAAAGAAAACAAACTGATTTTACACCAACTCTTTTGGAAAAGAAAAGAGAAAATTTTCCAACCCATTTAATAAGTATTTCCCTGACACCAAAACCAAACAAAAACATTGTAAGGCCAATATCCTTTAGAGAGAGAGAGAGAGGGAGGGAGAGAAAGAAAGAAGTCAAAGAAGAAATTCAGAATGTGAGAGGGAAAGTACACATGGAGGGAGAACCACAAACATTGCACACACTGCACAGTTGTACCTACAGGCAGCAGAAAGCAAAGGAAAACAGTGGCACCATTTTGAAAGAAGAAATGGGTCACAATCCAGATTAGTTTCCTATTGCTGCTGTAACTGGTTGCCACAAACATGGGGGATAAAAATAGCACAAATTTATTACTTTACCCCGGAAGTCAGAAATCTGACTGGTCTCACTGGTCTAAGATAAAGGTGTCCGCAAGGTGGCCTTCCCCCTGGGGACTCTGGGAAGACCTAATTTCTTTGCCTTTCTGGCTTCTGGAGGCAGGCTCCACAAGCCTTACTTGGCTTATGACCCCCTTCCATCTTCAAAGCTAGCAAAGGCCAACTGACTTCTCACACTGCATTCCTCCAATTCCCTTTCCCACTTCTCTTTTATTTATAAGGACCCCTGTGATTACATTGGGCCTGACTGTCTAACCCAAAATCATTCCCCATCTCCAGAATGCTGATTTAGTCACATCTACAAAGTCCCTTTGGCCACGTACAGTAACCTATTCACCTACGAAGGATTAGGGCATGGACAACATTGGGGGTCATTCTTCTGCCTACCACACAGTCCATTTCATACTTTTCAATGGAAGTGGAACAAAAAATGACAAATACAAGAGATGTGTATATGTATAATAGAAGGAAATAACTTAGAATGCGATCCTACATGGGTAGAGTAAAAGAGGGAGCGAGTTAAGCATAGTGCCTACTTTTGCTAGGTCAAGGGGTACCTAGAGAGATACATTTGAAAAAAAATGTATCATCTGTATTATTAGATAGAGTGTTCTATAAGTGTCCTCTAAGTCAGGTTTTTAGTAGTATTGTTCATATCTTTTATATCATTACTGATTTCCTGTTTATTATATCAGTTACTCAGACAGAAGAATGGACACCTTCAACTACGATTTCTCCTTTCAGTAGTGACCTTTTTTTTTTATTCTGAGGGTTGAGACCTATAAATAAGCTGGCAGAAAGGCAAACTTATAGAAAGCCAAGGAGGGGGTTTCGAAGAGGAACGTGGTGTGATGGTTATAGTATGCTCATGGCACAGGGTGACAGTTTTGAAGGGCCCATGAAGCCTTTGGTAGTCACTGCAAGAGGAGCAGCCTTCAGCCTTGAGGTCCGCCCCAGATGCCAGCAACCCTCCACTGTTCTTCAGGGTGTTCCTTCACATGTGTGCCGGTGCACTGTTGCACTGTTGCACTCAGCACATGTCTCTCCTTTGTCTCGCAGGTACGCCGGGGGCCTCTTGGATGAGGACATCTTCCAGGGGAAGGAGCTGGTCAACAGCCGCTCACTGCAGGCTCTGGTGGCGGGACTGAAGGCCTACAGCACTTGGGAGAACATCAGCTGCCTGCAGGACTGCCGCGAGTGCACCGGAGGCATGGTGAGCCCCAGGGTGGCAGATTCCATGGGTCCCCAACAGGCACCAGACCTGCAGGGGTCTTCCGATACAGCATGGGTAGAGCACCATAAAGCAGGCAGAAAACAGGTTTTGGAGTCAGGTGGAAATCCCAACTGCACTTGTGACTCTGGATATGCTACTTACTAGCCTGTAGTCTATGCATGTCCACCTCATACCTTGCTGTGCGGACTGACAGAGAGCATGTGTGTAAAATGCCTGGTCCACAATGCCTGGCCCATGGAGATCCACAGAGAATATCATTAAACTTGGTGGTGGTGGTGATGGTGTTTGGCGGTATGGGAAAGGACTCCTGAAGGTTTGGATGATCAGAGCTGGACTCTGTGTTTTAATCCCTGGGGAGGGGGACGCACAGGAAATGACCCCAAGGGTTTCCCACTCCTGGGAAGGAGGCGAAAGGCAGAGCATTTAGAGACTGCCTGGTGTGTCCCCAGCGTTGAGCATCTGACTGAACCGTGCAGTGAGGTGCACAAAGAGTGAGAAAGCCTAATATGGATCTTTGGGAAGGTGAGAGGAATTCTGAGAACTGCTGGGATCTGTGCCCTCTTCCCATACAACTCTTAGAGTAGAAGTGCCTGCCTGATTCAGGTAGTCGCCACTCCCTTGTGGGGGCGGAGGGCCTGTGAGAAGGTGGATCCAAGTGGGTTCTCAGAGGGAAGGGCACACAGGCCATGGAGCTGTGGACCTGCAATGTGGTAGCATGACAGGACTGCGGGCATCAGCTATACTGCTCCACCTGGATGTGAGCTATTGGAACCTCCAGAGACACGTCCCAGAGAAGAATGAAAGGAGTGACCCCTGCTGGGCCTTTGATCTGAATTTAGTGCTGAACTTGGCCGCATATTTGCATATTTACAAGAGTGCAATCGTAAACCTGAAGGGGAGGATAAAGAGTTTTAGCCTCCATGGAGAAGGAGTCAAGAGCCAGTCCAGGCAACTGCACAAAATAAAAGGAGAAGGATGAGCTTCTGAAAATCTGACACCCTGTCCTCTGCATCAAAGTCATGGACCCCATGGAGGAGTGAGGGCTAAAGGGTGAGGAGGAGCTGAGCCTTCACCAGGGGTAGAGCTGTGGTCAGAGCCTGAGAGTTTCTCCCACATGGTGTTTGCCCATCGGAAAGCTAATATGATGATTTCTTCTAAGGTGACTGAGTGCAGATGAGTCTATGATGGTGGTGGTGGTGGTGGTAGACATGTCTGCTTCATTCCTGTGGGGATGTTTTGTGGAATCCACATGGGGGGGGTGGGAGAGGAGAGAGAGATAATGGAGAAGAAAGTGAGAGCTGGTGCTGGGGGAAGCTGACCAGGGACCAAGATCCTCTGAGGCAGCTGGCAATGATTGTCCATGAACTTCCTTAGCTAAGGAGGGTCCTGCCAGGGGGCTGGTGTCCACCTGCAGCTTCTAGGAGGTGGTTGTCCCTTCTAATAGTAGGCTGACAGCAGCTAGGAACAGAACCCAGGTATTCTAGAGTAGAATAAGATTAGGTCAACAGGTGAGAGGTTCTCTCATGGTCAGTCCTGAGCTCTAACAAGCCACTTAAAACAATCATCCTTGTCTGTTATCCTATGGTCCTGTCGAGTCATGCTTTCTTGTGCAGCCCCAGACCACCCAGGAATGCAGAAACAACCTCACTGCCCACTCTGTTAGAGAAGAGGCATGATGTGGGAGTGCTGCTCCTCTGGGCTGGAATGCCAGCCCTGCCATCTTTCCAGGCCCCTCTCCTTAGTAACTCCTCAGCAACCTTGGGTAGAAGACCTTAAAGGGTAAACACTGTGTCCTCTACTCACACTTCTGACACCAAATGTCTGACTTTTCCACACCTACTGATTCTATAGTTCTCTGTGGACACAAATTGGGTGCCTTATAATTTAATTCATTCTGACACTAACTACCTGGAGTTAGAGCAGACTCCATAGATTAAGACCTCAGCCTCACAAAACTGCTGCCCACTTTGGAAACCAATTGCAAGTAGTGTACCCACACTTTTGTCCAACTTGACTCTAAATCAGGGGTTCCCATGACCTATTCCTTAGAGTCAGTAATATGCTGTAACAACTCACAGTACTCAGGGAAACAAACGTTTACTGGTTTATTATAAAGAATATAATTTAGGATACAAATAGACAGCCAGATGAAGAGATACTTAGACTGACATTCAGAAGGGTTCACACAGGAACTTCTGTCCCTGTGGAGTTAGGGTGCTCCACCTTCCTGACATGTGGATGTGTTTGCCAACATGGAAGCTCTCCAAGTCACATATTTTGGGGATTTTTGAATGGAAACTTTTTCACACAGCCCTAATCAACTTTTTTTTTTTTCTAATGCATATTTTTTATTTTAAAATTGTGGGGTACAGTTAAGGGTTAGGTATGCAAATATGCATTGTGTAGGTACCCTTGTTGATGAGGTGTGCCCCCCATCCCCAGACAGATATTGACTACCGTTAATCCCACCTCCCTTCCTCTCCCTGCCCCCTCCCCCATCGTTTCCCGGCACTGTCAATCCTTTTCTTATAGGATTATGATAGTTGTTGAAGGTCCACTTATGAGTGAGAACATGTGATACTCAGATCTTTGTTTCTGTGAGAGATCACTCAGTATTATAAACTCTAATTCCATCCAGGTTGCTGTGAAATTCATGGTTTTGTTCTTTTTTTTTTGAGTTGGCGTCTCACTCCGTCGCCCAGACTGGAGTGCAATGGCCACTCTCCGCCACCGCAGCCTCGACCTGCTGGGCTCCGGCGATCCTTCTGCCTCAGCCTTCCAAGTAGCTGGAACTACAGGCGCGCGCTACCATGCCTGGCTACTTTTTTTTGATTTATTGTAGAGATGAGGTCTCACCAAGTTGCTCAGGTGGGTCTCGAACCTGCGGGTTCAGGCAACCTACTCACCTCAGCCTCCCACGGCGCAGGATTGCAGGCTGAGCCACCGAGCCCGGCGGTTTTGTTCTTTTTTATGGCTGTGTAATATTCCATCATGTATATGTACCACATTTTAAATATCCAGTCCTCTGTTGATAGGCAGCACGGTTGGTTCCATGATATAAGGTCTGATCAACTATTAACTCAATCTCTGGCCTCTCTCCCCTTTATGGAGGATGAAAGGGTGGGGATGAGCGTTCCAAGCTTCTAATCGTGGCTTGGTCTTTCTGGTGACCAGCCTCCATCCTGAAGCTGTCCAGGAGCCCACTAAGAGTTGCCTCATTAAAACAAAAGATGTTCCTATTACCTAGGAAATTACAAGGAATTTAGTAGTTCTGTGCCAGGAACCTGGGTCAAAGGCCAAATATTCGAACAAAAAATTCTTCGATAGAGAGATAGATAACTTAGGAAATTACAAGGGTTTTAGGAGCTTTTTACCAGGAACTAGGGATGAAGGCCAAGTGCATATTTCTTTTTGTATCACAATATCATGGTCCTGACTTCCATTTTTTTTCCTTCCCATCTCCTCCCCATCCCCATATCCATTCAACACTCAGCACAGGCTATTTGTAGAGAAATAAATATTTGCTGAAAGAAAAGCATGAGTATTTCCAAATCGTTTTAAGTTCGGATTTCCACACTCCACTTCTTCAAGTGGGAACTCTTTGGGAGTAAAGTATGGACTTGGGTCTGGAGGCTGCTGAGAACATGTAGGACTAAGTAAATCTTGCTACTAAAAAATGTATTTCAACACACATTTACTGTCTGAAGCTAGCAATCCTGCATTTATGTAGGGCCAGTTATTCCCCTCTCTGTTCTTCAGTTTATAGAGGTTATGAAGGTTACATTCTTAGAGATGCAAGTTAATTTTGAAAATTATATGAGCACAAAATGCTTCACGTGTGGACTCAAGAAGCAGGAGTTGATGTTTCTATGATGTGTCAAGCCTGAAGATTTGGAGGAAAACAAGACAAAAAAACACTTGGCCTCTTTTGCTTACCATTGTACAAGGTGGCTGGGTGGCTGCAAAGTCCAGCACGATGTGCAGCAGAAGGAACTGGGAGGATTTAGAGCTGTGGAGGGTCCCCAACCAGTGCCATCTGAGTGACTTAAAGAATGGCGAGCAAGAGCTTTCAGATGGGGGTTGGAGGATGTATTTGTCTATTCTGTGTCGTTATAAAGAAATACCCGAGACTGGGTAATTTACAATGAAAAGAGGTTTATTATGGCCCACGGTTCTGCAGACTGTACAAGAATTAATCCTGGATTTATGTAGGGCTAGTTATTTCCCCTCTCTATGCCTCAGTTTGTAGAGGTTATACGTCTGTCTCTGGTGAGCCCTCAGGAAGCTTACAATCATGGAGGAAGAGGAAGGGGAAGCAGCATATCACATGATCAGAGAGGAAGCAAGAAATAGAAAGGAGGTGCTTTCAGATGGGGGTTGGGTTTTTAAACAACCAGCTTTTGTGTGAACTAATAGAGAACTTATTATCTTGAGAATGGCACCAAGGCATTCTTGAGGGATCCCCCACTCCCCATGACCAAAACACCTCCCACTAGGCTCCACCTCCAACATTCGGAATCACATTTCAACATGAGATTTGGAGAGAACAAGCATCCAAGCTATATCAGAAGACCTGCCAGGCAGGGTACACCCAAACACAGAATGAGAGTGTGGGAGTGTGTGATTGTAACGCGGTAACCCCAAATCTGAGAGGGCTTGCGTGTAATGTTTACCTTTTCCACAGAAATCATCTGGAGGGCCAGCAGGGAAAGACATTGGTTTATTAGAATTTACAGGAGGCACAGATGGCAGCAGTGCCATCAAGAATCCGAAGAATCTGTACCTCAGGGCAATATAGCGAGCAGTTTTGTAATCAAGCAAATTAATTAGTCAAATTCCTATCTGCTGTATACGATTGCCCCCTAAGCCCTTGAATTTATCTATGAAAAATTGTGTATTTATTCTTACATGTTTAAACTTCAATCACCTTCAAAGTACTCTGATGCAACACATCTATCAAGATGCTTTTTTCACTACTCACAACAGTTTTGAACTTGTCAATTGGATGCCGTTTAGTGTTTCTGTCGCTTTTTGTTTTACCTCTTCCACTAGGCAAAGTGTTTCCCTTTGAGGATGTTTTTCATTCAGGGAAACAAAAGCGTCACTTGGGGTAAGGTAAGGTGAATAGGAAAGGCAAGGCATGGAGTTCGTGCTGTTTTTGGTCAAAAACTGCTGAATACCACCTGAATATTGATGAGTAGCGTGGTATGGGCGGGTGTATTGTCATAGTGAAAGAACCAGTCACCTGTTTGCCACAACTTGGAATGTTTCTTCCACAATTGTGACTCAACCTTCTCGAAACTTCCAGATAAAAGCTTGGATGACCATTTGATCAGGAAGAACAAGTTTCAAGTACAAGGGGCCAGCCCTCCAAAAAGATGATTCGGGGGCTTTTTTGATCCCCTTCTCCGATGCTTCCTCCGCATCCCCCCGTGTACATTAAGAGTGACAACTATATTGCTTTTAGCTTTGCTTGGTCACCTGCATCTCATGACTCATTACTGGGAATATGAATACCCTTCAGAGACCAGCCTTGGCCAGGGGCCACTCCCTGAGAAAAGGGGGAAACAGTCCATGTCTAGGCAATACCCTACAGTAGCAGAGCATTGAGAGACACCGGGACAGGCAGGTCCAGGTGAAGGTGTAGAGATGGAAAGAGTTGAAGAGAGAAAGCAGAAACAGACTTGAGAGGAGGGGGTGACCCTGTCTGCCGAGCTGCCTGTGGCAACATCGAGAAGTGCTTTCAGGCCTCAAAACCACACAGCTGATCGAGTGCCTAAAGACTAAGCCTTCATTTAGCACAGCACCTGGCCCATAGTGGGCACTTGACAATGTCAGCTATTCTCATTCATTGCCATTTAATAAATGAGCAAACTGAGGCTAGACCACGAGGGCAGCGAGGGCAGGGACCAAATCCTTGATCACTCCTGCCTAAGTCTGACTATTGTGTAGCATATTTAGTAGGCTGCTATGGACTGAGTGATGACCAGCTGACAGAGTGATGATCAGCTGACAGACTGATGTCAGTGTGTCTAGTTTGGAATGTGGACTTGAGAAGCGGGAGATTGGGAAATGGCTGCACAATTTGCCAAGCTTTGTGTGCATGTGGAACCTAAGTTTTGCCTCTCCTCTAAGCATATGGCCCTGTGAAATCCTGCTTCCCCCAACTGCCAGCTTTAACGTCTGTTGCTATGATCCAAAGGGAACATCACCTGTGGAGGGCAGCTTCTTTGCTGAGCAAAGCATATTGAAATCACATTTGTTATATTATTTGTACCAATTACAAAGGTAATGCACAATTGGGGGGGGAAACATAACATCAGTAAGGGTACCTGAGATCAAACCTGGCAAAATGAGGCCCAAACTTTACCTATATGGTGACCACTTGTATATCTAATCCTGAATTGTACCCCACATCTTTAAAATAAAAAAAGTAATGCAATTCATTGTAGAAATTGTTGGAGGTGAGAGAAATGTACAAAGAAGAAAGTAAATGTATCACACAATTTATTTCTCAGACATGATTGTTATTGCTTGTACTGTGTTCTTTTTATGAATTGTGTGTGTGAGTTTGTGTGTGTGTGTGTGTGTGTGTGTGTGTGTGTAAAATGTTATAATCTCCTCTCTTCTCCTAAGAGATGATATGGTTACTCCTTTAACACTTTACTGCAACTTTACTTTGAAGTAGAGTTTTCATAGCTTGGTACCATTTGTCATGTATGTGTACTGTAATTCATTCAACCCATCCCTCAGGCTATGTCAAAAGTTTTTCATCATTATAAATGACACTACAAAAAATATTCTAGTTTCTTAGTAGGTACAATTTTTTTGTACCTTGATTGTTTTCCTGGAATCAAGTATTAAATGATAATGGCATTGTCAGCACAGGTTATACCAATTATCACTCCCACCAGCAGTTGAAAACAGAATGCTAAATAGTTTCTAGATCAATGACTTTTAAATTCTTTTGACCATAACCCAAAGTAAAAAGTATACCTTCTGTTATAAACATACATATAAGAAATTGAAAAAAGAAATGTTATGAAACAGTACTGACCTCACTACTGTGATGTACTCTAGTACTTTCTTTTTAATGTGATTTAAAGCTAGTCATGATACTTAACTTGATTTTATGACCTGCTCATGAGTCATAGCCTGCTGTTTGCAAAGCATAGCCCAGACTCACTGATCAAACAGACAGGGTCTTGCTTTGTATAGTTGAGAGCTGCAGGTCAGCAGAGTGTGTCAATGGTGATAAAAAGAAACTGGAGTTTCAGGGGAATGTGTTTTATAGCCCTTCTAGAGACCCAAATCTGGCTTCTGCTGAGACCAAAATCTCTGATAATTTTGTTACTAATTTGACCATTGGGACTTAATATTTTGTATTTGAAAATGGGAATGAGGTAAAGGTCTTTAAATGTTTTCTAAGCATTGACATGAAAAGTGATTAGTTCTTTCTGCTTGCGTGACTTATCTGGGATCTGGGGAAGACTGGATGTGCTCAGCTGCCCTTGAGTCTGGCATAGGTGAGTTCATAATCCCAGAACTGTCACTCTTGAACTGCTCCATGGAAACCTTTGGATCCTGAGATTCCTTTTTTCTACAAACTGATGTTTCCACAACACTTGGTGGTCAAGTTTGAAAACATTATCACTCTATGTTAGGAAATCATGAGAAAGTCTTGGGTTGGCTGTTTCTACAGGAGCCTTGGCAATTTGTGCTTTCTTTGGGCGGTAGGCTGAATGTTGCAAGAGCAATATTTTGTTGCTTAAAGAACATCCTTAGCAGTGAAGCAGATAAATGCAGAGTACAAATAGAAGGGTAGTTTTGGAATTAACTCCTATTTGAGTCTTTTAATTACTTTGTTTCCAAGCTCCAATTTTTGCCTTTACCTTTGCAGCATAGTCTGTCATTTTGTGCATACAACCTAGGATACATGAGATTTTACACAAAAAATAAAACTTTCCAAAATATAATCATTAAATGAGCAATACTGGTTGGAATTTTTATAATTCATGTTCATTCCAAGCACTTCATGGCCTTAATGACTGTTAATTAAGAATTATTGTTAAGAATTGCTAAGTATTGTTAAGTATTGCTAAGTTATCTTTATGTGTGAAACAGTGTGTTCACATACTGGCATGTATTTCTGAAGGCCAGGTGATGTATGGGGGGCACTGTACAGTGTGCATAGAATTGAAAGATTTCAGCCAAATGAGCATTAGGGGACATCTGGCCAAGGTGGAGTAATAGGTAGCAGCTATGCCCTCCTAACTGAAACAAACAAAAAATGGGCAATATATATGCACTAAACAGTTTGCAAGACACTGGACATCAGGCAATGAAGGCCAGTGATCTTTGAGAGAGAGGAAATAGACCAAATGAGCTCTACAGTTGCCCTAGGTTACCTTCTTGAGAGAATTTCCAAGCCATACCTGGGGAGGGGAACCAAGGCCGAGACCAGTGAACCCCCTGAGTTAAAGACATGAAGTTGAGAGTATAAGTAGACCAGAGCACCTAGAGTTCACAGGGTAGAGTAGTGGATGGAAGAGAACTAGACAGAACTAGAACAAGAACTAGAACTCAAGAGAGCTGCAGCAGGTCCTGCTTGAATATTCAATTTACTGATTAGTGCATGTATATGAGGAAATGATTCAAGGATGAGTAGAAGAATTTAGGGGAACAGTGTCCAGTGTTCACACAGGACTTGGAATAGTGCCTTTTCCCACCAGCCAGTTTGGGATACCTTAAGACTCACAGTCTGAGTAAAAAGATGTTGTGTATAAAAGAATAAGGATAAGGATGACAGCAGATTTCTCACTGGAAGCAAGGTACGTATGAAGACAGTGGAACAACACTTAAAGTACTGAAAGGAAAAAAATTCAATGTAAAATACTATATTCAACAAAATTATGTTTCAAAAACAAAGATATAATAAATACATTATCAGATTTGCAAAAGTTTTAAGAATTCATTACCAACAGATCTTTTTTTTAAAATAACAGATCTTTACTATAAGAAATATTAGAAGCCAGGCTCGGTGGCTCAGCCTGTAATCCTGCGCTTTGGGAGGCTGAGGTGAGTGGATTGCCTGAGCCCATGGGTTCAAGACCCGCCTGGGCAACTTGGTGAGACCGCATCTCTACAATAAATCAAAAATTAGCCAGGCGTGGTAGTGCATGCCTGTAGTTCCAGCTACTTAGAAGGCTGAGGCGGAAGGATCGCTGGAGTCCAGCAGGTCGAGGCTGCAGTGGCCGGGAGCGGCCACTGCACTCCAGTCTGGGCGACAGAGTGAGACTCCAACTCAAAAAAAAAAAAAGAAATATTAGAGAAAATTCTTCAAGCAGAAAGAACATGCTACCATATAGAAATATGAATTTACAAAAAGGAATGACCAGAACCAAAAACTAACTATATAGACAAATAGATGATCTTTCTTCTTAGAATTTAAATCTCTATAAAAGATAATAGACTATTTAAACAAAAATAATAAGAATGTCACTTGCGGTTTATAACATAAGTAAAAGTAAGATTTGTGATAACAATAGCACCAAGGCCAGGAGGGGAGAAAAAAAAAAAGCTCACTATTGTGAAGTTTTTATGCTAGATGTGAAGTTATATAATATCACTTGAAAATGGACTGTGATAAATTAAAGATTTATACTTTACATCCTAAGTCTACTGCTAAAATAATACAACAAGGAGTTATAGCTTACAAAATAGAATTGTAACAATGCCAAATTAATCTAAAGAAAGCAGGAAAAAAGGAAACATGGAAGAATGAAGAGATTGTTCAAGTAGATAACAAACGTCAAGATGGTAGATTTAAACCTAACTATACTAATAAACACTTTAAATGCAAACATTCCCACGAAAAGGCAGAGATTGTCAGATTGGATTAAAAATAAAAGCAAGACCCAACTCTATGCTTCCAAGAAATACACTTCAAATATAAAAACATGAACAGGCTAAAAGTAAAAGAATAGAAAAAGATACACAATGCTAACACTAGTCAAAAGAAAGCTGGAATGACTATGTTAATATCACACAAAGTAGATTTCAGAGCAAAGACTATTTCTCAGGATAATGTCATTTCATAAGACAGAGGTCGATTCATCAAGAGGATCAAACAACCTATGAAGAAGCTACTTTGACTATCCCCAGTTTACAGATGAGAAAACTGAGGCTCTGAGCTATTGGATGGACTCAAGCTCCCACAGATTGCCAGGGGATTTGAAGCCTGATTTGTCTGACCACAGAGCCCATGTTGATGTGGTGAAGCTGTGCCCAGCAGAGAAGAGTGGGAAATCACACAGGAGTGTCTGGAGAAGCTTCCCCAAAGAGGTGAAGCTTATCTGTTCTGTGTGGAATGAGCAGAAGTCGCTGGCTGAGTGAGACCCGTCACTCCCTGCATTTGCACACAGGTCCTGCTTCAGCTTTACAAGCTCCTTAATGTCAGGTAACGATGAGGTGCTAACTTCATGGGGCTTCATGAGTCCGATACCCTAGACCTGCCCTTCCTACTGATTCTCTATGTTGGTAAAAGGCAGCCTTCCCCATATCAGACACAGCATGTGCAGTGGCCCAGGACCTAGGTATGACCTAGCCTGGAACTGTAGGGTCTCTTTGCTTTTTATCTGATTTTGTTAACAGTCATTAAACCCTTCCTGTATGTACAGACACTGTTATAAGTGCTTTACATTGATTAACTTAGCTGATTCTCAAATTAAGTGAATAATATTATCAGTCCTACTTTACGCAGGAACGAAACTGAGTTCAAAGAAATTAAACAACTTGCTCGAAGTTAAGTGCAAAAAAAGGGCAGAGCCAGGCTTTGAACCCAGAGAAACAGTCTCCAGATCCCACTCTCTAAGCCACTCTGCTATGCAAATTGGGTTGGGCCAACATCTGCCCTTTATTCCAGAAAAATAGCTGAATTCTCCTGAATGGGATGAGTACAGTTGCAACTATTCGAACCTGAGCAGGTCCCACCCTTCCCAAGCCTCAGTTTCCAGATGTCCATAGATGCCTCTGGTGGAGTTGCCCAGTGGTTAGGGTTAGTAAGACTGGACCTTCCCCTAGTGAAAGTTGGCGGGTGAAACCAGACCCTTCCTTTTCTATTAGACACTCTGGGATGATTTTCTGCTGTTTCACCCTGTTGCACAGCCAAGGGAAGTGAGGCGGGATTCTGTTAAATCACTCACCCAAGCCTCCTTGGCGAGCAGGGAGAGGCTGGAACGGGAGTTGGCAAAGCCAGGTCTGCTCTTGGCACACAACCGTGCAACATTCCCAGTGGCCAGTGCTTTGTGCTCACACATGTTCTGCATTTCATCTTCTAATCTCAGTCTGGAAGTGGAGAATCAGACTGGCCTCATGTGGACGTGCTGAAAACCCTTTACCTGCCCACATGGAAGTGCTGCCTTCGAGGCTTTCAGCTGGCTGAGGACCTGTGCTGTTTATAATGAGGGATGGGACTTGGGCCCGGGCTGCCTCTCTTTGTTTCCCACCTTCTTGCTTTAAGGATCGGCAGGGTCAACCATGTTCTTCAGACTGTTGATATTTAGCTCTGCTCTCTCTTTTCTTCTTTTCCCTATGTGTAAGCAAACCTAGATTGAATTTCCTAAACTCCTCCGAGGGGAGAATGGGGAAGACAGCCCTGCATGTTGTGTTTCTGCCTTACGTGGAGAGAGGGCATGCTGAGAGATGGGAGAGTGCCTCATTGTGGAAGGGGTGCCATTGACTTTTGTGTGGGTGGAGTCTCATGGTCAGGGCTCTGTGACCTTGGACGTTACCACAAGGAGCCCTAGCCTCTTTATCTCCTAAGGCCTAGAACATGGTAGTCACGCAATAAATACTTGATTCTCCTTCTCTCCCCTTTTACTGGATGTAGTAACAGATTAAACTGCGGAATCCCAATTCGCTCCTCGTCTCTTCTCACTCATCTCCACCATGGTCCATTAGACACCTGTGAGACCTGCCCAGTTGGGACTTCTTTCATGGTTCTGAACCATGGAAGAAAGTCACATTCTCAGTCACTGCTGGCTCCAAAGCATCAGGGTCTACAAAAACAAGCATGGGGTCTGGATATGCCATGGGGTTCTAATGCCCTTCCACTGGCGGAGAGCTGAAACTTGGGCCCCAGCTGCTGGTCTTGGCCCTGCTCAGCCAAACTCTTAATGGGGACCTTCTACAGTATCTCTGGGCTCTTAAATGTTACCTGTGCCTGGATGCCCATGGCCATGGCCTATGCCCTTCATGTTGCCCCCCTTGATACCGATACTAGAGGGTGCCACTCTTGGATCACTGTACCTCTTCCCCCATCAGTGGAGAACCTTCTCGTCTCTGCCCTGGGCTGCTTCATTTCTTTCCAGTGTGTTCCAGAATTCCACAAAGATGAGCAGAACTAGCTAAAGCAGAGTAAAGAAATAACTGTACAAAATAGGAGAAGGATGAATCTCAGAAGAGACCTGCGACACTGCATGATGATAAGGTTATCAGCAAACACATGCTGACCCTTCCTTTCACATTACACAGAAAGCTGCTGTTTGCTGCTTTGGAGATGTAATCCAGCTGGGCAGTGACTGAGTGATTCTATTTAATGATTGCATAAGAGAGCACTGAAACAATGGCACACGTCTGTAAATTTTTTAAAAAGTGATGTGATGCAGAGCCCCCTATTTATTCAATAGATTCAGTCCCAAGACTAATTCCTGCAGGAGATTCAACACCACCTCAGTCATCTGGCATCAACCAACCCTTGGAACAGAACCGTGGCCTGAAATAAACAAAAGGATCTCCGAATCCCAGAGAGCTATCACAAAGCCTGTGTGCTGGAGGTCAAGTCTTACCCCACTCCTGAAGGAGCCTGTCGGCCTCTGCTCCTGTACTGACACTCACAATGGCTCCTGGTTTCCCAGGGCTGCGGAGGAAGGGTAGAGGGACTGTGAATGCAGGCAGCTAAGAGCACTCAGGAGCACCTGCTGGGGACCAGAGAAGATCCAAAATAACTATAAAAACAAACAAAACAACAAAAACCAGACCCCAAATCCAAGAGCACAGTGGATCCCCTGCCCAGTCCCAAGTGGGAATCAAAGCTTACCTGGAGTACAGAATCCTCAAGGCAGAGCAGGCTCTGTGCAGGAAGGCAGGCTGGGAGGGACAATTGCTTGAAGTCAGTCCTCCATCCTGGACACTGCAGACTTACTATTCTGGAATAAAATAGACGGTATTTGTTTAAATACTCAGCTTCTCACAGCAATGCCCAGGACACATACCTTTCAAAACAGACCAGTAGGTCAACTTGACTTAGATTTGATGTGGCAGAGGCCATGTTGCTCCCCATCCAATTTCTTAAGGAGAAACAGAGCCAAGAAAAATCCTGGCCAGTGCCTGGGTCACATGTCGCTCCAAGTCCAGCTGGCTAGGATTGCACATGTAGGTAGGACAGGGGCAATCTGGGCTTCACCATAATGCCAGGTGACTGGATGGCAGGTGGAAGGGGTTTAGGCACCACCCATTCTCAGAGAGGGTGCAAGACTGGATGTGGCAAATCTCCCCAGAAGGGTCTGCCTGGGGTCCAAGTGTTGACATGGCTCCCACGTAGAAGGGCCTGCTCAGTGGTTACCATGACAACTTGATCAGCCAGACCCTTTGTGTTGCCCTATCCTCATTTTTCTAGGGCACCTCCTGGTTTCTGACCAATTCCCTTCCTTTTTTACTTCATTAGTCAGAGATCTCTTTCTCTGGAAGGATGGAAGGACTTCAAGAAGAATCCCCGAGATTCTAAGACTGTGGATTAAAACCTAAGCTTCTTGTCTGCTGTCAGTTCCTGAACATTCCACTGACCGTGACCTTTTTGGCTGTAGGGATTTATAAAGACAGCACAGTAGAAATCACCTTGTGATTATAAATGATTCAACTTTGAAAGAACCTTGCTCCAAGATTAGAGAAATCAGTTCTTGTTTTTCGAAGACGTTTTCATTTTTTTGACTCCCCGATATTCTCCAAGTCCCTGCCAGGAAAAGTGCTAGGGACCTGTATAGATGCTGCTTCCTTTAATCTTCCAATAGTCCTATGAGTGGGAATTATTATCCTTATGGTTTTCCCATGGATGGAAGAACTAAGACCAGAGGTGAGATGTTATTTCTCCAAATCTAATAAAAGGCAAAGGTTCTAACTTAGGCCTTCCAAACCTTGAGGCTATTGTCTCTAATTTAGGGCCTTCTCCTCCCTCCTCCCACCCCCATCCCCCCACCGCCTTTTTTTTGGCAGGGTGGAAGGTGATACCTTTGTTCCCTGGCCTTCTGGGTTCTGTGTTAATGAATGTTCTGCATTTAACCCTCATTTAACATAATCCATGGCTTTTAAACAAGACTCTGTCTTTGAGTGTTAAATCTGTGGTCACTGGAAAAAATTGCTCCCTGGTGAGAAAGTCTGTATGTCATCTTTGTGAGTGTCTTATGTTAGCAGGTCCTATCTTGTCAGGCAAATTAGAGGGGGAGAGTAGTGGTGGGCAGTAAAACTGACCCTCGTCACTGATAAAGAAAAGAGAGATTGCTAAAATGACCCAAGGATAATCTGTTTTATTGGCAACATTCCTTTGAAAGTGTCAGCCCAAACTTCTTAAGGGCATAAACAAGGCGATTATAAATTTCATATAGGATGGATAGCATCCAGACATATGAGGGAATAATGGTTAGAGCTGGCATTGATCCCTGGGTCGATTTGCCAAATTATGAATCTACTGTATGTTGTTTATCTTTCTTATTTTCTGCTCCTTTGAGATAGTTCATAACTCTCCAGAAGGAGTCACCTCATATCACAGCAAGAAAACAAGAAGAAGGAAGGAGGGGAAATGAAACTTCACTAGTTGACTTTTGAATTTGTGATCGTCTTCGTTACGATTCTTTTGGATGCAAGTAAGGAAGCTCCAGTACAAACTTATTTAAGCACCAAAGGAGAATCCATCTGGGAGGGATGAGGGGGAGGGGGAGAGAGAGAAAGACAGAGAGAGAGAGAGAGAAAGAGAGAGAGAGACTAGAATGACTAGAATCCAGGTCTCGTGAGAACCAGGAACTGGAAAGGGATCTGGAGTCCAGGCATCTCGACTGGAGATCTCTCCATCTCCTGGGACCCACAGTCTCAGTCTAGGCATCTCTTGGTGTCTCTTCATTCTTGATCTTGTTTGCATTTGTGACTACCCCTTGACTTATAGCATCTCTTTTCTTTTAATAGAGAGACAGGGTCTTGAACTCCTAGGCTCAAGTGATCCTCCCACCTTGGCCTCCTAAAGTGCTGGGATTTAGGTGTGAGCCACCGTGCCTGGCCAGCATCTCCTTTCTAGCTACACTCTGAGACAGTGTCTCACAGATCCAATGCTGAATCCTCATCTCAGTTGGAGTTCTTCCCAACTCAGTCATTTCTGGCTAGAAAATAGGGTCATGTATCATGAACATGCCTGCTGAGGCCCCTTCTCTATGGGTGCTGAGACAGTTTTCAGAGAGCGGCAGCTGAGCTGGTATCATAATATACTGTATATAATAACTTTTTTTTTTTTTTGAGTTGGAGTCTCACTGTCGCCCAGACTGGAGTGCAGTGGCCGCTCCCGGCCACCACAGCCTCGACCTGCTGGGCTCCGACAATCCTTCCGCCTCAGCCTTCCAAGTAGCTGGAACTACAGGCGTGCGCTATCACGCCTGGCTAATTTTTGATTTATTG
>CAUYQG010185869.1:0-42576 GCA_963574415.1 Tarsius wallacei
AGCGCGCGCCTGTAGTTCCCGCTACTTGGAAGGCTGAAGCGGAAGGATCGCTGGAGCCCAGCGGGTCGAGGCTGCGGTGGCCGGGAGCGGCCACTGCACTCCAGTCTGGGCGACGGAGTGAGACTCCAACTCAAAAAAAAAAACAAAAAACAAAAAAAAAACACTATAGAAGCAGAACACCTGATATGGAGGTCTGGTTCTAACACTTACTGGGTGAGCAACTTCTCTGGGCTTTAGTTCCCTCATCTAAATAACAAAGGTAATAATACCTATTCTTTTCACTGTAGGTATTATTCATCTTTATATCCATTATGAGCCTAAAAATTATGACAAATACTGAGCAGATGCCCAAGAAACAGTTGTTGCTTGGTGATACAAATTTCCAGAATACATAGTATTTTTGACCCTGGAATTTTGCATTTGCTAAGAAGATACTCATACTAGAAATGAAATATTTTAATACTCCTACAATTGTCATTCACATTCAAAATCATTTGTTGAAATAGACTGCTTTGGTCTGATTTGAGTCATCACTGAATTAGCATCACTTGACCCAGTAAACAGGTAACTGTATACTACAGGGTTTATGTATTTTTACCTTCTTAAATATAGTGGTACTACCTTCTCTTTGGTTTTACTATTTGTGGTTACAGTATCCTGTGGTCAGCTGCAGTCTGAAAATATTAAATGGAAAATTCCATAAATAAACAATTTGTAAGTTTTAAACTGTGCACTGCTCTGAGTAGCATAATACAGTCTCATGCTGGCTTGTTCTGTCCCACCTGGGATGTGAATTATCTCTTTGTTCAGCATATCCATGCTGTATATGCCACTCACCTGTTAATAACTTAGTAGCTGTCTCAGTTATTAGATCAACTATCTCAATATCGGGCAGTGCTTGTGTTCAAGTAACTCTTATTCTACTTAATAATGGCCCTAAAGTGCAAGAGTAGTGATTCTGGCCATTCAGATTTGCCAAAGAGAAGCCATAGAGTGCTTTCTTTAAGTCAAAAGGTGAAAGTTCTCAACTTAATAAGGAAAGAAAAAGACATCATATGCTGAGGTTGATGAGATCTATGGTAAGAACAAATGAAATTTCATGGAACAGTTCCATAAAATTGTGAATATATTATGTTCTCTTTTATGAGTAGTTATTGTTATTAACCTCTTGCTGTGCCTTACTTACAAATTAAAATTTGTCTTAGTTGTATATGTATATGTATAGGAAAAATATTATGTACATAAGGTTTGATACTACCCAGGGTTTCAGACATCCACTGGGGATCTTGAAACATATACAACATGGATAAGGGAGAACTTCTGTATCACATGTCAAACATTTACACATGTTTAAAAGATAAAATTAACCTAATTACCATAGGCTATAAACAAGACCTGGAGACTCATAACATAATGTACAAAATGTCCAGGATGCAATATAAAATTACTTGGTATATATATATATAAATCTCAACTTCCATGAGTTAAGATAATCAATAGTTGCCAACACTGAGATAACACAGATGATGGAATTATCAAAGAAAGATGTTGAAGCAGCTATTATAAAAATGCTCCAACAAATAAAGGCAAAAACTCTTGAAAAACGTGGAGAGAGAGAATTTTTTAGCAAAAAATAAAATAAAATAAAAGATATAAATAAGAATCAAATGGAAATTTTGGAACTCAACAACACAATAACCAGAATTAAAAACTCACTAGATTGGTTCAATAGCAGAATGGAGATGAGAAAAACGAAGTCAGTAAACTTGAAAACAAAGTGTTAGAAATTCTCCAATCTGAATAACCAATAGAGAAAATGATTGAAAAGAAAATAAACACAGCCTTAGGAATTCAATCAATAATAATAAGTTTAATATTCATGTCATCAGAGACCTAGAAAAATGGGAGGAAGATTGTGATACAGAAAAACATATTTGATGAAACGGGCTGAAAATTTCCCAATTTGGATAAATACATAAGTTTACAAATACATAAGTCTACAAATGCAGGAAGCTCAGCAAACGTAACACTAAGAAAACCCAAAGAAATCCACATCCAGACACATCATAATAAAGCAGCTGAAGACTAAGGAAAAAGAAAAAATAATAAATGTGGCTTCAAAATGACATATTACTTATAGAAGAACAACAAGTTGAAAGACTGGATTTTTCGTAAGAAACCATGAAGGCAAGAAAGAAGTGGCACATTATTAAAGTGTTAAAAAAAATAGAACTGTTAACTTAGAGTTCTGTATCCAGTGAAAATTTTTTCAGAAATGAAGATGAAATAATAAAACATTCTCAGATGATGGAAAATTAAGAGAATTCATAGCAACTGAAACGCTCTAAAGGAAATTTTTCATTGCAGAATGGAAATGATATTAGAAGGAAAGTTGGAGAATCAGAACTAAAGAAAGAACAACAGAAAAGGTAACTATTCAAATAAATAAAATAGACTATACTTCTTGTAGGTTCTTTAAAATGTTTCACAGATGAAAGCAAACATTATAACAATTTCTGATGGGATTCTTAATGTATTTGTATGAAATAACTAGTATACAAAAGGGGGAAGGAAAGGGGACCTAGAAGATAGAAGATTAAGCATTCAGCTTAAAGTATTTAAATATTAGGCCGGGCTTGGTGGCTCAGCCTGTAATCCCGTGCTTTGGGAGGCAGAGGTGAGTGGATTGCCTGAGCCCGCGGGTTCAAGACCCGCCTGGCCAACTTGGCGAGACCTCATCTCTACAATAAATCAAAAACTAGTCGGGCGTAGTAGCGCACGCCTGTAGTTCCGGCTACTTGGAAGACTGAATGGAAGGATTGCCAGAGCCCAGCTGGTCGAGGCTGAGGTGGCCAGGTGCGTGCCACTGCATTCCAGTCTGGGCAACAGAGTGAGACTTCAACTAAAAAAAAAAAAAAACTTAAATATTAATTGTAAGAAGATTATGAAAAGTAAAGTTTGCACGTTGTAATGCCCTGGAGCAAACACTAAAAAACAAAACAAAGATATAGTAATAAAAAATGGAATAATAAAAAAAAGTTCAAATAATCCAAAGGACAACAGAAAAGAAGAAAAAGAGGAATCTGAAACAGAAGGGGATAAAACAAAAAATTTATAAAATGATATATTTAGAACCAAACATATTAATAAAGACATTAAATGTAAATGGTCTAACAACTCAAAAGATAGATAATGTAAACTATGATGTGTGTACAAGAGACTCATCTTATAAGTAATGATATAGGTATATTGGAAATAAAAGGATAGACAGTGACCTCAGTGTAATAGATATTGTAAACTACAAGGTGTGTACAACAGACTTATCTTATATATAATGATATAGGTATGTTAGAAATAAAAGGATTGAGAGTGACCTCAGTGAAAATGGCAGAGTAAAGAGTTGACATCATAGAAGCAAAAAGTAGAATAGTGGTTACCAGAGACTGCAGAAGAGAGAGGGGAGGGGAGGATAGGGAGAGGTTGTTCAACAGGTATAAATTCACAATTAGAGAGGAGGATAATTTCTGGTGTTCTCGTGCACAATGGAATGATTGGGTTATCAGTAAGATATAGTATATTACAAAATAGCTAGAGGAGAACCTTTTGAAGGTCTTCACCACAAAAAATATGGTAAATGCATAAGGTTACAGCCATGCTAAATACTCAAATTTGATCATTATACAACATGTATATATACCTAAACATTAAATTGTATTCCATGAATATGTACAATTACAATGTGTCAATTTTAAAAAATTGTTCTTTCATAAAAGCAATGAAAAACTGGCAAAATTTATGAGAATCATGTTTTTCTGAAGTGTGGAAATTAACTGAAGGCTTGGATCAACTCTTGAAGCAGTTATTCAAGAAAAAGGTCTGAATCTTTGTGAGAAAAATGAATTTAGTGAAATTTTAACTTGCTCTAAATCCATCTTCTGCTCTCCAGTTCTGTGGTGAATTGAAAAACATCAGCTTGCATTCCTGGTGCAGCGAGACATCCATCTTAAGGAGCAGATTACAAGTAGAGCTCTCATAAAGTCGCATTCTCAAAGAATTGTCATTATTTGACTTGTTTGGAGGTTCCCTGGAAGACTCAGCTTACAAGGCAGTTTATATTGGACCTTATTTGGAGTATGAAAAACATTGTCCCTGGGGGTGGGGTGATGTTTGTTAAATAATATTACTGACAAGAGTTTTAGCTTTCATGACTGTTTGAGGTGGTAAATACATTTGGAGCAAAGAATAGACTAAACAAAAAAGCTTAACAGGAAAACCAGGGGAAGGAGATATCTACTGGGGTTTTGGAAATTTTGGACATATTCTAGGAAATACAGAAGGTCACACACATATGTAGGGCTGTACTCATGCTCAGGAAAAAAACTCAGAAGGCACTAAGCTCTTACTTTTGGATGATCTTGAGACTCTGCATTAGTAAGAAGTGATGGCTAAGGCAGAGCCGTCAACTGTCTAAGCTTTGATGAGATACCCCAATATATACCCAGAGTCTCTCAGCAAACAATGGAAAATATGTTAATTCCAAGCACTTAAGGAAATGTCTGTTCAATCATTAGCTGAACATTAAGCTAACTAAGCAGAGACTTCATTATAGAGTTAATTCAGAAAACTCACCAAACAAATAAGTACAACTAAAACAAGCAGCAACAACAACAAACACCAGGAAAGGGAAAGAATAGAATGTCCAAGAGTTGCCACATTATATTATTTAAAATATCCACTTTTAATCAAAAGAAATTAAAAGATATGCAAAGAAACAAAAAATTATGGCTCATACACGAGGGAAAAATAATCAATAGAAACTGTTCCTGAGTATGCACGGACATTAGGCTTACTGGACAAATACTTTGAATTAGCCTTTTTAAGTGCATTCAAAGAGCTAAAGAAAACCATGTCTAAGGAAATATAGGTAAGTATGAGAATGTTTCACCATGTAGAGAATATAAAGGGATAAAAATTATTTTTTAAATAAAAATTTTGGAGTTTGAAAGTAAAATAACTGAAATAAAAAGTTCACTAGAGGGGCTCAAGAGCAGAGTTGAGCAGCCAGAAGAAAGAATCAATGAATCTGAAGATACATCAATTGAAATTATTTGGTTAGGAAACAGAAAAAGAATGAAGAGAGATAAACAGAGGCTCAGAAACATGTAAGACACCATCTAGCATACTAACAAAAACATAATGCTTGTCCCAAAAGGAGATGAGAATGAGAAAGGGGATGAAAAATTATTTAAAGAAATAATGGCCAGAGACTCCCCAAATTTGATATTAAAAAATCAATCTACACATCCAAGAAGCTCAACAAACTCTTAGGAAAAACTCAAAGATATTCACACCTAGACTCATCATAATCAAACTTTTGAAATGAAATGGCAAAGAGAAAAGCTTGTAAGTAGCAGCAAGAAAGAACTGACTCATGTACCAGGGATCCTCAATAAAATTAACAGCTGATTTCTCATAAGACGCCATGAAGGTCAGAAGATAGTAAATTAACAAATTCAAAAAGCTGAAAAAACTGTCAATCATGAATTCAAATACCCTTATATCCGTCAAAACTACCCTTCTAATGAAAGAAAAATATGTAGTAACTTTTCAATGGGTACAGGGTTTCCTTTTGGGGTGATAAAAAATGTTTTGGAAGTAGGTAGAGGTAGTGGTTGACCAACATTGTGATTGTACTAAATCTCACTGAATTGTTTGCTTTAACATGGTAATTTTATAGAGTGTGAATTCATCTGAATAAAAAAAAATCAAAACAAAATACTAAAGGAAGTCCTTCAGGCTGAAATAAAAGGACATTAGTGACTACAATCCACATAAAAAAAATAAAGAACACAGGTAAAGGTCATTATATAGGTAGATATAAAAGACAATAAAAATGTAGGTTTTGCTGTAACTTCTTTTTCTTCCTCCCTGATTTAAAAGACAATTTCATAAAGCAAAACTTATAAGTCTGTGTTTACGGGCACACAATATATAAAGATATAATGTGTGACAACAACAGCAAAAAGGAGAAAGAGTAACAGAACTATATAAAACTAAAATTTTTATATTTATTTACATTAACCTGGTGTTAGTCTAAACTGAATTGTCATAAATTAAGGACTTATTTGTAATCCTGAGGGAAAGCATCAAGATAATAATGCAAAAATATACAGTAACAATAATGACAAGAAAATTAGAATTGCATGGTAAAAACTGTCTTTTTAAGACAAAAGAATGCAGGAATAGTAAAACAAAAAACACATAAGATATATAGAAAGCAAACAGTAAAGTGGCAGATGTAAATCCTACCTTATCAGTAATTACATTAAATGGAATTTTATTATACTCTCCAATTAATCTCACTTATATGAGGAATCTAAAAAAGTTGAACTCATAGAAGCAGAGAACAGAATGGTAGTTGCCAGAGCTTACAGTTGAGAAATGGGGAAAGGATAGATGTTGGTCAAAGGATATAAAGATTCAGCTAGATAAGAGAAATAAGTTTTTGTAATCTATTGCACAGCATAGTGACCACAATTAATAATTAAGCATTGTATTTTTAAAAATTGCTTTAAGAATATATTTTATAGACTGGGCTCGGTGGCTCAGCCTGTAATCCCAACACTTTGGGAGGCCGAGGCAAGTGGATTGCCTGAGCCCGTGGGTTCAAGACTCGCCCAGGCAACTTGGCGAGCCCTTGTCTCTACAATAAATAAAAAGTAGCCAGGCATGGTAGCATGTGCCTGTAGTTCCAGCTACTTGGAAGGCTGAGGCGGAAGAATTGCCAGAGGCCAGCAGGTCAAGGCTGCGGTGGCCACGAGCGTTCCACTGCACTCCGGTCTGGGCGACAGAGTGAGACTCCAACTCAAAAAATATATATATATTTTATATATGAAAAACAATAAGTAAATGAAGTGATGGACATATTCATTTAATCCTTCCGCAATGCATACATATGTCAAAACATTGCACTGTATTTCATAAACATATATATATTTGCCAATTAAAATATAATAAGTAAATAAAATAACAATTAAATGGGATAGTGGAACAACATCAAAAAATCCTCTCCAACTAAAAAACAGAGAATGGCAGAGTACATATAAAAATATGATTCAATTATATGCAGTCTACAAGAGACACACTTTAGATTCAAACATAAAAACAGGCTGGAAGTAAAAGGGTGGTAAAAGATATAGCTATATCATGAAAACAATAATCAAAAGAGAGCTAGAATAGCTATACTAATATCAGACAAAAATGTAACTAGAGACAAAAAATATTTTATAATGGTAACAGGGTTACTACATTAAGAAGAAATAATAATTATAAACATATGAATGAATCTGATAACAGGGACCTAAAATACATGAAGCAAAAATTCATGGAATTAAAGAAAGAAAGAGACTATTCAAAAATAATAGTTGAAGACTTCAATATCTCACTTTATTTTTTAAATTTTTTTTAATTTTTTGAGTTGGAGTCTCACTCTGTCACCCAGACTGGAGTGCAGTGGCTGCTCCCAGCCACCACAGCCTCGACCTGCTGGGTTCCGGGGATCCTTCCGCCTCAGCCTTCCAAGCAGCTGGAACTACAGGCGCGCGCTACCATGCCCGGCTAATTTTTGATTTATTGTAGAGATGAGGTCTCGCCAAGTTACCCAGGCGGGTCTCGAACCCGCGGGCTCAGGCAATCCACTCGCCTCGGCCTCCCAAAGCACTGGGATTACAGGCTGTCACCGAGCCCGGCCAATATCTCACTTTCAGTAATGTATAGTATAACTAGACAGAAGATCAGCAAGGAAACAGATACCTGAACAATACTATAAAAGCCAACTAGACATGGCAAACATATCTAGAACACTTTTCCCAACAAGAACAAAATATATATTCTTCTCAAGTGAAGAGTAAACGTTCTCCATGATAAAACAACACACCATAAAACAATTTTAAATACATTTGAAAGGATTAAATGATATGTAGGATATTCTCTGACCATGGTAGAGTACACTTAGAAATTAATAACAGAAGGAAATTTGAGAAATTCACAAACATGTGAAAATTAAAAGCAAAAAGAAAGAAAATGATAAGTATGCAAACACTAATCAAAAGAAAGCTGGAGTGGCTATATTAAAATCAGACAAAGTAGATTACAGAGCAAAAATAATTATCAGGGATAGAAAGAACATTACATAAAGATAAAAACGTCAATCCATCAAAAAAATATAAAATCCTAAATGTGAATGCGCTTAACAACAGAGCTTCAAAATGCATATAGAGTTTACACAGGAAAGATGTCAAGTGCCCCCAGTTAGATCTATATTAATACAATTGATCTAATTTTACACAATTTCTAGCAAAATCTCTACAAGATATTTTGTATATACAGACAAACTGGTCTTAAAATTCCCACAGAAATCCGAAAGACACAGAGTAACCAAAATAATCTTGAAAAAGAAGAATAAAATTGGAGGAATCCTAGTACTCAATTTTAAGTCTTATTGTAAAGCTCCAGTACTCGAGAGAGTAGACAGTATGGTATTATTAAAGGGATAAACATATAGATCTCCAAAACAGAACTGAGAGTCCAGAAATAGACCCACACAAATAGGGGGAAGTGGGTTTGATGAAGGTTTAAAGGCAGTTCAGTAGAGCAAAGATTCAACAATGGTATTAGAAAATTACTTATGAAAAAAAAACTTCCTCTAAAATTACACCTTTTAAAGAAATAGATTCAAATGTAAAACTACACATTTTTTGAAAGAAAACATAGGAGAAATATTTTTGAACTGGGTTAGGCAAAGAGTTCTTTTACATGACACCAAAAGCACAACCATAAGGGGAAAAAGTGATAATTTGAAGGACTTCATCACAATTAAAAACCTTTGCTCTGAGAAAGACACCTTCGAGAGAATAAAAAGACAACTACAGACTGGAAAAAAAATATTTGCAAATCACACATTCCATAAAGGACTTGTATCTATAATACATAAATATCTATTTTTTAATGAATCTCCTAGACCATTATGCTAAGTGAAAAAAAGCCATTCTCAAAAGGCTACTGTATAATTCCATTCATATAATGTTCTCAAAGTAAAACAAAAAACATAGTGATAGAGAATAGATCAGTGTTTACTAGGGATTAGGGTTGAGAGAAGAGTGTGATGGTTAAAGGGCAACACCAAGGAGTTTACTTGTGATGATGGAACAGTTCTGTATCCAGATTATCATGATGCATACTAGAATCTTCACATTTAATAAAATGTTATAGAATTCATTTCCTGCCGAGGTGAGTGGATTGCCTGAGCCCGCGGGTTCGAGACCTGCCTGGGCAACTTGGCGAGACCTCATCTCTACAATAAATCAAAAAATTAGCCGGGCGTAGTAGCACACGCCTGTAGTTCCAGCTACTTGGAAGGCTGAGGCAGAAGGATCTCCGGAGCCCAGCTTGTCGAGGCTGCGGTGGCCGAGAGCGGCCACTGCACTCCAGTCTGGGTGGCAGAGTGAGACTCCAACTCAAAAAAAAAAAAAAAAAAAAAGAATCCATTTCCTATTGTGCACACGAAACCTAGGTCTGTACCTGACTTAATAGTATTGTGTCAATGTCAATATCCTCATTTTAATGATGTATAATGGTTTTATAAGATATTATCATTAAGGGAAGCTAGGTGAGGGACACATGGGAATTCTCTTTACTATTTTAAATTTCTTGTGAGTTTTAAACTACTTCAAAATTAAAAAGTTATATTAAAAAACTCAACTGTCCAACTTGAAAATGGACAAAAGACTTGAACACTCCTTGCCAAAGAGGATATGTAGATGGCCAAAGCACATGAAAATATGCTCAACGCCATTAGCCATTAGGGGAATACAAATTAAAACATCTATTAACTCATTAAATTTTCATAACAATCCTGTTAAGTAAATACCACAATTTCCTTTGTTTTACACATGAGAATAGTGATATACATTGAGGCTAAACAATTATATAAAATGACAGAGCTTCCTAGTGGTGAGGCTGGTATTAAAGTCAGCTTTAGTCTAACACTAGAGTCTGCTGTTAACCATGAAGCTATACTGTGCTCTATGCGATTGCTAAGAGATCTTTAGAAGACACTCTCTCCATGAATAAACCTATCTGAGGTACTTATTAACGATTTTTAGGAAGAAATTCCTTAAGATTCAGGAAGATAAATTCATACGCCCAATTAATCAGAAAGAGACAAAAAGAGAAAGCGAAAGATCCACCTGTCATAATTTACACCTCACTTTCCTATATACAATACTGATTAACACAGGTGGGTGGTTTCTCTCCACTCATTTTCTGTTCTTCTTGCATAAATCCATATGATACTTGCTACTTAAATATAGGTAAAAAATGAGCTTTTATCATTCACAAAGTTGCCAAAGGAAGTTTGGGTTTCTTACAGCAGCTGGAGAAGGAGGAGTTTTTGAACTTGTTTGCTGGTATTAAAATTAATTTATAAAGGCATGCAGGACAATGGTACTAAAAAGATTATTAATTTATGCAGCCTTGATTTGTATTTGTTCCTACCACATTGGCTTTGCCTGCATTCAGAATAGTTAATGAAAACTCACACATGCCAAAGTGCTGAGCAAAGACAAAAAGGAAGTAATGCAAAATCTCTCCTTGGGGAAAAGAAAGAATAGATGTTACAGAAGACCATGTTTAATTATTGTTTTTGAAATAAAATTGGCCAGAAAAATTAATTGGGTGGTACTGTTTAAATTGTACTGTCTCTGCAAGGTCTGATTTAACTTTTAGGGGAAAACAGAGCCAGATATGTTGTTTCGGGAGGGAAACGGATCTTGCAGGTTTTTATAGTTAGGATGCCTTTAGATTGTCTTATTTTATGTGTTCAAAATAGGCCCTAAAATGAAGGGGTGCTTTCATGAAGTAGACAGGGAATGAGCCTGATTAGAGGATAAAGAATATTTAAAGGCAAGATCATATGTAAGGTTTGTGGTTAAGCAAGCCTGGGCATGTCCAGTGACTATCTCCAAATCTACATTAACACACCACAACCAGCTGTATGTTGTAAGGTCCATCATTTGAGAATCAAACAGCCTGTTTATTTTTGAAAACATGACTCTGCCAGTGATTCAAAAGTGTGAGGCAGAAGTGCACCAGTGACCCTGTAGGAGGAAGGAGCGTCTGATTAAAATTGAGGGAAGAGAAGGATACACTGGCCATTCATTCAACAAAGAGGCACTGAGCACTTGCTAAGTGTCTGACACTTAGCAGGTGCTAAGATATGGCTGTAACCCAGCTACCACCTGCCACTAGAAGCTCACAATATGGTATGGGAAATCCCAGAGCATTTGGGGAAATTCATGTGGTCCCATGTGTCTGGAGTTTACAATACATATAACACAGGATGGGGGACTATCAAAACAGAAGCTAGAGGAATATGCAGTGACCACATATTGGAAGACTTTTTGTGCCATACCAAGAAGATTTACATTTTACATTTTTTGTTTAAACACAAATAAGCCAAATTTACTGTATAAAAATTTTAAAATACAGAAAAGCAACAAGCGAAGAAATGCAATCTCCTCTCATTCCACCACCCAAAGCTATCTATATCTGTCTATGTCGTCTGTCTGTCTCTCTCTCCCTGTGAGTCTTTGAGTCTCTATGTCTGGCTCACTCTATAGAAAGGAAGGAAGGAAGGAAGAGAGGGAGGGAGGGAGGAAGGAAGGGAGAAAGATATCAAAATAAATACATGCATATTCACACATACACACGGGTTTTTTTTCTCACTGAAATATATATCATAGATATTTACTCATGTCATTATATCTTCAGCAACATCTTTTTTTTCAGGTGTTCAAGAAATGTAACTTTATTCTATTGTAGTCAAGCTCAATTTTAATTTTGAGTCACCCTTTCTATAACTTTCAGAAAGTTAATCTCATCCTCAGGGGTTTCATTTCCTAGGACTTCCCAGTGCCACAGCATTGGTTGAGAGGAGACATCCAATCAGAATCTTGAGAGTAGGATCAAGTGTAAGCTGTCTATATGGAGGTGATCCCTGGAAACTCCAACAAGTGAAGGGTTACGTGGGACACAGAAGGGTAGGAATCCAATCAAGGGAGCCCTAATGAACAAATAACTGCTTTGGACCACTGGTAGGTTTGGAAGATAAAATATAGGACTTGTGGTTAAATTTGAATTTCAAACAAACAACAAATAATTTTTTTAAAACATCTTTTTAAAAGCTGCATAGGATTCCATCATATTGCTGTTTCATAATTTAACCAATATTTTATTGATGGTTGTTTCCTATTTTTGCAATTATGGTAGGATTTATTTTTGAAATGCAACTGTGCTTGCATTCCCATGACAGCTGTTGGCCAGAACCATGGCAGATGCAGAGTGCACAAGGGGAGAAATGGTAAAAAGAAAAAGAAAAAAAAAAGATCATTGAGGGATGAATAGGAGACAAGCTAGGTGGTACATGGGAACAAAAGCAGATTCACGTAAGTTGGTTCCTAGTAGAGAGAGAGTAATTAAAGGGAAGAAAGTCTATCCAAGCTGTGCACCCTGGTAAGTTACTCATTTGACAAAACTTTATTGAACATCTACTCAAAACATATAGATAAACCTAGACCCTGGGTCCTAGAGTTACCTGACCAAGATTTCCAACATGATTCCCATGCAAACCATAGTCAGGCAATGGTTCCTTGATGCAAGAGGCATGTGATGCTTAAGAAAGAAATATTCGGACTGGGATCGGTGGCTCAACCTGTAATCCCGTGCTTTGGGAGGCCGAGGTGAGTGGATTGTCTGAGCCCGTGGGTTCGAGACCCTCCTGGGCAACTTGGCGAGACCTCATCTCTACAATAAATCAAAAAATTAGCCGGGTTGGTAGCACGTGCCTGTAGTTCCAGCTACTTGATAGGCTGAGGCGGAAGGATCGCCGGGGCCCAGCAGGTCGAGGCTGCGGTGGCCGGGAGCAGCCACTGCACTCCAGTCTGGGCGACAGAGTGAGACTCTAACTCAAAAAAAAAAAAAAAAAAAGAAAGAAATATTCGAGTATGCATGATAGCTAGATGATTGACCACATTCTCCAAGTTCTATTTCTGTATTATATCATCAGAAAGCCAAGTACTGGGACTGTATTATTTTGGCCTCCAAAGAAATGTCTAAACTGAATTACGATTTAATATTACACTCTCACCCTTTATGTAGAAGGTCAATACAGGAATTATCCATTTCAAGAGGGTTGTTGTTCCTTTGCAAAACTGTAGTTGAAGATGTGTATTATTACCTAGTATCTCTCACATGAGGGAACATATGAATAAATTTCAGGATAAAATTTGTCTAGGGAAAACAAGCATACATATTTTTCTGCTGCAACAATAAAAATATGCAAGCCAATGTATTTTCCTGTTTACTTTTGCTGCTAGGAAACAGACTTGGATTGACTTATTCAGATACCTCATGGCATCTAGCCTTTTTGGTTCCTTAGTTGGTATCCTTGATTTTTAAAATTTAAAGATCCTACATTTTACAGTGTTTAATTTTTACACAACCTCAGATCCTTTAAAGTGTATATGGAATGAAAGAATCTTAAATAAACTTGGCCACTAAAAGCTGTTTTGTAACAATTGGCCCACATGCTACTAAAAATTGGCTCAAGGGTTGTCAATGTCTGTTGGGAACTGAGAGACTTGATAGTCGTAGTTGATAGTTTTGATTACAGTATAATTAGTCTCCATATGGTTAGTGCCTTGAAATGTGCCATTCTAATTTGTTTTCATAACATATAAATGCACACAGACAGTGCTAATAATATAGCATCTCAAGTTGTCTAGACTTCTAGAATAAACTATAACTCTTATCTTTAATGGAGATAACCACATATCATTTTTTTCTGTGCAGAAAGAAATAAAAAATGGAATGAATTAAGCTCAAATTGCATGAAAGTGCTCTTTTCTCTTCTCTACCACCAAACTGGAGCGGGATGACTTTTAGGGAAAATTACTTAAAATCCTTCAATGACTCTCCACTGCCTTCAGGATAAAGTCCAACTGCTATGATAAGATGTGCATGTTATGCTGATAAGTAAAAAGGGCTACAGAACAATATTATCCCAATTTTATTACATGCACACACAAATAAAATAGATTAAAACATGCACTAAAATTGGTAACAGAATTATAAATAATTCTTTTAAATCTATAGCTCCTTAATTTTCTAAAATAAACGTGTGTTACTTTTGTATCAGAAAAATAATTTTTAAATGTTCAAATATTCACACATACCAGAATTTAGAGACCACTGAAGGCATGTTAGAGCTAGCAGAACACTAAAAGATCATTTGGCTTTTCTCTTCCTTAGGTCTGAGTACACCTAGACTGGAGAAGACAAGTGATATCCACCAAGTCTTACAGCTAATCAATGGCAGAGCCTAGAAGAGATGCAGAGTCTCACCCAGTTCAGGGCTCTGATGTCTCAGTGACCTATCTGAGTGGAATGACAATGATCCTCTGGCAAGGGGCTACAGCAAGGACTCAGCCCTCAGGGCCAGGGTAGTCTGCAGGTCTCTAAGATTCCTCACAACTTTAAGAGTCTATAAAATATAATCTGGCAATACAGCTTCTCTCAGGTTGAACATCCTAGAATCAGATAAGAGAGAAACAAAAGAAAAGTATTTTTAAGGCAAAATAATTATTAAAGACAGAATCATTTTTGGAATTTCCTGACAACGTAGCTCTATAATTCAACTTTTGTTAATTTCAGATTGTACAGCTTGCTGATTTAAAATAGCACTTCTACCTATGTGGAAAAAAAATGTGTCAGATAAACAGAGATCTTTTGGCTGGCTTCGTGGCCCTTGGTCCAGGAACTTATTAAAGGCTATGTCAGGAGACTGATTTTTCTTCAGGGACTGAAATTTGGCCTGAGCTTCCAAATTCCACATCCTTCCTTCCAACAGAGTGGTCTTTACCCTCAAAGTTATGAGCCGCTGAGCTGGAACTATATAAAGCTTCAATCAAGTTGGTTTGTTCTCTTTTGTTTTAAATAGGGAAGGTAGTAAATCAAGCTAGCATGTTAACTTTTGAAGCGTTGGCTTTCAATCTCAAGTCACAAGTCAAATGATGGTGAACAAGAGACATCCTCCTTAATATCCTGGCTAAACCTGGAGTCAGGTATGGGGTACAGACTTTTTGTTTTGGGGAGATGGAGTAGCTTCAGAATGAAACTCTTCCATGCTAGAGTACTAGTAATGATGGTGATGACTGTGGTGCTTTGTCATGTTAGCACCAACTCCCAAGGATAGGCCAGGCTACCAGTTCTTCACAGGCCATCTTGGCCCTAGTCTGTGTTGGAAGACAACTTCCTGTGGATCTCTGATGTTTCTGCACATCTTGTGAGCAAGGCACTGAGTGCCTTTGTTCTAGATTATCTTTTCAAGGATGTCTGTACAACAAACAACCTTGAAAGACAGAGATAACATCTTGCTCTAGAGAAAAGAACACGTTTGCTTATAGCCTTGGAAGACACAGATGACTATTATCTAGAATAACCGAGATAATATCACTCTCTTGAGCAAAAGACTGGCATGCTTACTGACCGTTATAAAATATTTGAGCTCCCTAAGCTGAGGGTTCCTGTTATGGAATGCAATCCACTGAGTATGCAGTTATCATGTGGCTCTCTTCACAGCACCTTGTGGATACTGGGGCTCAGAGAACCAGGGTAAAAATGCCAATACTTTGGCTACTGTTACTGTTATAATAAACTGTTCTTCATCTCTGATCTAAGACTCTTGTGCCTTCTGCCAGCATCCAAAAAACTGTCTCAGGCTAACTTGTTTGCTTTCAAAATAGGGTAAAAATCCCAGACCCTTCACAGTCCTTAACAGTCTGTACTTTCTGACTGGATTCATACAAACTACATTAGAGGAATTAGGAAGAAAAGAAGGAACGTACTGCCTAAAGGTTAATGAACTGCTATTGGCTCAAGATAATATTTATTACACAATAACTGCATAGGTTTTGACAATAATTATTAACTACTTGAGTTGAAACTGGGGCTCAGGGTCACAAAACCTCATTGATGCCTGATTTGGGGCAATAGAGACAAGAGAACAGGTTTAGACCTCACCCAACATGTCTTCAAGGGCAGGTTTAGACAGAAGCTAAACTACCTTGTGAAGGATCTCCTTGGAAGAATCAAAAAGTCTAGTCACTAATCAGTTCTGTATCTGGGAGAGCATTGGTTTAACTCTCAGACTAAATGTCAACAAGCCTTTTTTTGACATTTTGTTCAATTTACATAGTATCACTGTAAGAAAAATAAAATATTCAGAATAACGAATTCATTGTTAACGGTTTGTGGTGCTTTTTTTCATTTTTATTTCCAGCTCATTATAAACCATACACTATGCCAATGTATTCTTTTGGTGCAATTATACAAAAGAAATATAATGCACGACTGGAACCCTTTATTCAGCAGTGGCCATGTTCCAAAAACTAACTGCAAAAAATGTTACTTCCACTCCAAAAAACAAACAGTAATTCTTAGATGCCTACAGAAAATGGAATGAATTTTTAGAATTACTAGATTATTGCTTTGCTATTTAAAAAATCAGTAACTACATCTTAGCTGGGAAGTTGTATTATTCAAAATCTGTCATTTTAATAGCCTACTTCTCTCCATCCTAAGAACTAGCCTCATTTTTCATTTATGAATATTGTTATTTCTGTGATTAAAATGACTCTTAATTTGTTTTTTTTTCTTCCTGAAATAAGAGGCTATACCAAGAAATTCTCATCTCATTTTTAATGATGAAGGGAGATGGGAAGGTTGTTCCCATCTTCACCTCCATGTCTTGAAAATAAGTCAAGGTCCCCCACTGTCTTTGCCTTAAAGGATCCTAAAAGTACTTGTGGAAACAGATGTGATATGAGCCTCATACCGAGTACTTGAATCTTTTTGCTCCCTCAACACATTAACTTGACATTTGGAAATATTGTGTTTGAAAGTTATTATCACATGTAAATTTCTTAAATATTTCTGATAGAAAAAAAGATCTGCAGGGTGTCAATGAAAACAATAGTTTAATTAATTTTTACATTCAGAATTAGCTTGAATTTCCCCATCCCTTATAAATACTCCTGGTTGTTGGCCAACTTTATTTTTCAAATATGGACTCAGATGTTTGTTGTATCTGTTATAGCCACAGCAACTCTTCTTGCTTCTGGCCTAACAGAAATACAGGTTCTACTAAAGTTAAAGTCATGCTTTAAAAGCATAATCCCATGGGATCTTCTCCATCAACATCTACCCGGTACCTTCTGCAAAGAAAGCAGTAGAAGCCTTTTTATAAGGTCTTCTTTAACTCCCTTATTGAGAGGTGGCAGAAGCAACTCCAATGGGTTGACGGGCAGGATTATTGACCTAGTGCTAAGGGAACAGACTTTAGCAGTCAACTGATTCAATTCCTACATGCAATCGCCAAATGAGAGGCTTTGCAAGACAAAGTTTCAGCAGAAGAAAGAAATAGGTGTTGAGAAAATAGTGCTGACTGGTTGCTAGGAAGGACTCTATCTCTCGGGATCAAGTTTCTTCAGACGAAAGTACCCCACCACCATTCCCAGTCCATATACAAAAACACTACTATCAGCATTAACAGCTTTTCCTTTCTGGAGACTGTTGGGAGGGCCTTACTGGGAAAACAAACCAGAAAGGAAGCAAGATTTTCAGAACTAGTGCTTTTAATCTTCTAGCCCTCAAACCATTTTTGCTCCCCCTTGTGGGGAGAAGTTGTACTAGAGCACACCTTACAGGGAGACCCGGGACCTTTATCAAGAGAGTCTAGGAATCCTGGGATTTTATATATATAAAATAAAATATATACATATATATATATTTTTAAACAAGTTGGTTGTGGTAATTAGCTCTATTGTAGCAGTCATTTCACAATGTATACATATCAAATCATCATGCTTTACACCTTAAGTATATACAATTTTTATTTGTCAATTGTACCTCAATTAAGCTGGGGGGGAGTTAAAGGACTCAAAAGGGTGTTTGGGTGAAGACAGATGAGTCATCAACACTTATGGGGTAATTTTCAAGCACATCACTGGTATTGGCCCTTTGTTACCAAGTTTTAAAAATCTATATCATTTAAGATGTCCCAGAGCCATCATGTGTATCTACTGGCTACTAGTGATTAGAATTGTAGCTCCACATTCACAACTCTGAACACTAAAGAGTAGAAAAAAATAAGAAACTAGGTATTAGGAGACCTGGATTCTAGTCCCAGCTCTGTCACAAGCTTACTGGATGATTTTTGGCAAGTCACTTAGCAGCTTGAGTCCCTATTTTCTAATAAGCTGTGATAATAGCTTTCATAGATGCTTCACTGAGCTGTTGAGAGTTTCAACTTAGGGAGGACACTAAAGCAACAGCAGAAGCTGTAGTGTCTTATCTCTAGCATATGTAGATTGAAAGGCTACATATATGACCTTTAGAGATTTTAGACAGTATTATCTCCTCCAAGAAAGCATGCAGCACCCATTAAGATGAGTGAGGCTGAGGGAAGAGGGGGTTGGGAAGGGTTACAAAGAGATCTTGAGTCAGATAAACTTTAATCTCAAACTGAATTTATCTCTTATTCATTGCGTGATCTTGGGAGCCTCCGTTTCCTTCTCTCTAAAATGGAGTTAAAGATAGTAGCACCAGCCGGGCTCGGTGGCTCAGCCTGTAATCCCGCGCCTTGGGAGGCTGAGGTGAGTGGATTGCCTGAGCCCGCGGGTTCGAGACCCACCTGGGCAACTTGGCGAGACCTCATCTCTACAATAAATAAAAAAAATTAGCCGGGTGTGTTAGCTGAGGTTAGGTGAAGGCTGAGGCGGAAGGATCGCTGGAGCCCAGCAGGTCGAGGCTGGGGTGGCCAGGAGTGGTCACTGAACTCCAGTCTGGGTGACAGTGAAACTCCAACTCGAAAAAAAAAAAAATTTTATTTTCTATTCCCACTCTACCTCATCTAGAGATTAAAATATATCTGTCCCTTACTTTACTTAGTTAACAGGAAAGGAGTGAAATAAAATAAAGGAGGAATAAATATTTAATACTTTTTAAATGCATCAAAATTTCATAACCATTACAAAATAATACTAAGTAAAAATGGCAGAAAACAGCAGGTTACACACACATGAACTATATATAAACATAAAACAATGGAAAGGAATTTGAATGTTGTTTTCTCCTTAAATTTGCTTTGGGAGAGAAAAAGACCTACTACACTTAGAATAGTGAACTAAAAATATAGTGTCGAGATCCTAATCGCTGCTCTACTTCAGGAACACTCACACTTTCTAAGTTTCAAGAGCTTCAACAGTAAAATTGAATAATCAGGTTAAATTCTTTTAGAGCCTTCCATTCTAATATTTCATGGCTTACTGCTATTATACTTGGCAAGGATATGCTCTATTAATTTTTTATGTTGTACCAAGTATTCTGCACCTCTATTACGACTCTCTAAAAATTGCCATGACAATTATGAGCCATTCTCCATTTTCAGTACCCTTTCTCCAGGCCTCCTATACCATTTGTTATAAAGGCCATTTTCATCCAGGAATTCAGTTCTACTTCTAGGAGTTTCTTCTACAAAAATACAGTGCTAGAAAATATACACAAAGATGTGTAAGAATATTTATTGCAAAATTGCTTAATTAAAAAATGGAAACAATAATCTTCCATCAAAAGGGGATTCGTTAAATAAAGTATGGTACTACTATATATCATACAACAGTTTTAAAGAAGTAGATCTACACGTACTACCTAAAAGTAAGCAGACTCTAGACAAAATAATTAAACTCTAAAATTTAGGCTCTAGAAAACCAGGGGCTAATAACAACCTCTAAATGCTGTTGTTAAATATGTAACAATATGTAACACATGTGAAGGGCTAGCTCAGTGTACTGCACATAGCAAATATTCAATATAGTCTACCCTTTCATTCATCCTTCAATCATTATAAAAATCTTGCAAACTTCTCTGACTCCAATCTTCATAAGAGTCTCCAGCCGGGCACAGTAGCTCATACCTATAATCCCAGCACTTTGGGAGGCTGAGGTAAGAGGATTGCCTGAACCCATGGGTTCAAGACCAGTCTGGGCAACTTGGCAAGACCTCAACTCTACAATAAATCAGCTGGGTGTGGTGGTGTGTGCCTGTAGTTCCAGCTACTTGGAAGGCTGAGGTGGAAGGATCACCGGAGCCCAGCAGGTCGAGGATGCGGTGGCTGTAGGGGGTGCCACTGCATTTCAGTCTAGGAGACAGAGGGAGACTCTAACTCCAAAAAAAAACAAAAGTCTCCAAGTCATCCCAGTTTCCAAAAACATCATTTTTGTTTTGTTTTATTTATTTATTTATTTATTTTGAGTTGAAGTCTCACTCTGTCGCCCAGACTGGAGTGCAGTAGCCGCTTCCGGCCACCGCAGCCTCAACCTGCTGGGCTCCAGCGATCCTTCGGCCTCAGCCTCCCTAGTAGCCGGAATTACAGGCGCGCGCTACCACGCCCGGCTAATTTTTTGATTTATTGTAGAGATGAGGTCTCGCCAAGTTGCCCAGGCGGGTCTCGAACCCGCGGGCTCAGGCAATCCACTCACTTCAGCCTCCCAAGGCGCGGGATTACAGGCTGAGTCACCGAGCCCGGCTTTGTTTTATTTTTGTTTCTGAGACGTGATCCCCTATGTCGCCTAGGTTGGTCTTGAACTGCTGGGCTCTAGCAATTCTCCCACTTCAGCCTCCGGAATAGCTAGAAATACAGGCAGGCCAGCACAACCAGCTCTAAGCCATCATTCTATTATCACTCTTGCTCAAACATTTGTCTAGAATAAAAAATTTAAACCCCCCTTAGCATAATCATCCCACACCACGTTACCTATAAAAACCTCATCTCTCATTCCTTCCAATTGGAACCTATCATGCCACCCTTAAAAGTCTCCTCCTCACTGACACTTGTAGGTGCACTGCATACTACTACTTTTATGACTTTAATCGCTTCCAACTACAATTCCCATCCTCCCATTTCCATTCCAACCAAATCCAAATCATACTTCAAGTTTATGTTCCAGTCTAATCTTCCACAGAGATATTCTCATTTATCTCAGCCCACTATTCTGTTTCCTCTGAACAATGTATTTTTTTATTATTATATATTTTTTTATTTTAAAATTGTGGGGTACAGTTTAGGGTTAGGTATACAAATATTCATTGTGCAGGTACCCTTGTTGATGAGGCTGAATAATGTTCCGGTGTAATATTTTAATATTTACTGGCTGGGTAGTGTGGCTCACACCTGTGATCCTAGCACTTAGGGAGGCAGAGGTAATTGAATCGTTTGAGTCCGAGTTTGAGACCAGCCTCAGCAACATAACAAGACCTCATCTTTACAAAATTTTTTTTAAAAAACTGGCTGGGCATGATGGTGCTCACCTGTAGTCCCAGTTATTCAGGAGGCTGAGGTGGGAGGATCACCTGAGCCCAGGAGGTCAAGGCTGCAATGAGCCATGATCCAGCCAGTGTAACACAGCCTATGAAATCACAGCTCAAAAAATAATAAAAATAAAAACAAAAAAAATTTTCACACATACATAGATGATGCTGAGAGTAGGCATCAAGTAGATGTTCAGTAATTACTTGAGGAATGAGAAACACAACAAAGTTTCAACTACATAAGCAGAGATTTCTTTCTTCTGTAATTTATTTTATGAGAATGCTCACAGTAACTTCCCAAGTTTTCACAATATAGACAGCATAAGAATCACAGAATAACAAAAGCCCTACGGCATTATAGTATTGCGCCTACAGATTCCCACTTTTTAAAAAGAAGTTCCATAAAAACAAAATTGTAAATATTTCCTTATATGTACCAACCTAAGTTTTCATACACATCCTATAAAGCAAAGAATCTTTTTGTAATTTTTATTTTATTTTATAGATGTGGGGTACAATTCAGGATTACGTATACAAGTGGTCATCGTACAGGTAAAATTTGGGCCTCCCTTTGGTCCCCACTTTGCTTGGTTTGAGATCAGGTATGCTTATTGATGCTGCCCCCATGACCCTCCCACCCCAGCACCCCTGGCAGTATCCCGCTACTGCCAGTCCCTTTCTTATAGTATTATGATAAATGTTCAGGGTACACTTATGAGTGAGAAGCAAAGAATCTCTTTAGACAAAAATCTCTCTAGAGATTTTTTTCATAATGTATATAAAGGTTTTTGTTAAATGTCTCTTCCACATTATGAAGACCAAAACCAGCATCTACAGATAAGACTGTAAGGAATGTACTTAAAGTCTCCCAAATTTTCCAACTACCAAAACTCATCTCCTAAGCATATGTCATTCTATTATTGTGTTTTAGGATTTCTAGATACCATGTTATAAAAAGGAAAGAAATAGGAGTTTCTTCTTATCTCTTAAATTAAAGCCTTCCTTTTATATTTTCAAATTTAGTCCTGAGTCCTTAATCATTACCAGCAGATTGTTCTAGCATCAGAGTAAAAATGTTGTATTTATCACATAATTCCTTTTCAGAACCCAAGAGTCAAAAAGAATCATCTCTCAAGCAAAACACAACTCACAGTAACTGGTTTTAAGACTCCCCCTCCAATGCAATTCTTTCAGTAGCACTCTCTTAACCAACTCCAACCAAAACTGTGTGAAATAAATCTGTTCATATCATCCAGCACAGAACCATTAACACTACCAAAATTTCTTAACATGAAATTTGCTTCACTTAAGTAACTCTCTATCATCCCAGTTCCCATAAAAATTCTGCTATTTTAGTTACTTAATAAATTCTCAGTTCAATCACAAGTACCTGAAGTTACTTCTGCAAGTCCCTCCCCAATCGTGATGTGCTAGGTAGCTAGGTTTGCCAAACATAGTTCTCAGGCTTTAAAGGCTGAAAAATATAAATCCATCACAAGTCTACCTATTCTTATACTTTAATAGTAAACTATTTCCTACCATAAATACTAGGTCTGATCTTTTATATATAAATTAGAATTGTAATACTGGCCAGGCATGGTGGCTCACATCTATAATACCAGCACTTTGGGAGAACGAGAAGGGAGGACTACTTGAGGCTAGGGGTTAAAGACTAGCCTGGAAAACACAGCAAGCACCCACCTTTACAAAAAAATTAAAAATTAACCAGACATGGTGCTGCACACTCGTGGTACCAACTACTTGGGGGGCGGAGGTGGGAGGATCACTTAAGCCTAGGAGTTGGAAGCTGCAGAGAGCTATGACTGCACCACTGCACTCCAGCCCGGGTGACAGAGCAAGATCCTGTCTCAAAAAAAAAAAAATTATAATACTTAATATTCAAAAGGTGCTTTTCCAAACAATTAACTAGTAATGAACCACCTAAAATTTTTCTTTTTTGAGTCAGAGTCTCACTCTGTAGTTCAGGCTGGAGTGCAGTAGTATACTGCTCACAGCCACCGCAGCCTTGACCTGCTGGGCTCAGGGAATCCTTCTGCCTTAGCCTTTCAAGTAGCTGAAACTACAGGCACATGCCACCATGCCCAGCTAATTATTTGATTTATTGTAGAGATGAGGTCTCACCAAGTTACCCAGGCTGGGCTCAATCTCGTGGGCTCAGGCAATCCTCTCACCTCGGCCTCCCAAAGTGCTACGATTATAGGCATGAGCCACCACGCTCAGCCCACTCAAAACATTTTAATAGCATTTTATCATTTGTTTAATGTTAATATGGGCCAAGTCCAGTGGCTCACACCTGTAAACCAGGAGTATCACTTGAGGCCAGAGTTTAAGACCCGCTTTAACAACAAAGCAAGACCTTGGCTCCACAAAAAAAAAAAAAAAAAAAAATCAAAAAAATTAGCCAGGAGTGGTGGTACATGTCTGTCATTCCAGATATTTGGGAGGCTGAGATGAAAGGATCACCTGAGCCCAGGAGGTTGAGGGTGCGATGAGCTGTGATCATGCCACTGCACTCCAGCCTGGGTGACAGAGTAAGGCTCCGACTCAAAAAAAATTTTTTAAATAATAATAATGGCCAGGCTCAGTGGCTCAGCCTGTAATCCCAGCACTTTGGGAGGCCGAGGCAAGTGGATTGCCTGAGCCCACAGATTCGAGATCAGCCTGGGCAACTTGACGAGACATAGTTTCTACAATAAATCAAAAAATTAGCCAGGTGTGGTAGTGTACACCTGTAGTTCCGGCTACTTGGATGGCTAAGGCAGAAGGATCACCTACCTGAGTCTAGCAGATTGACGCTGGGGTGGCCATGAGTGTGCCACTGCACTCTAGCCTGGGCAACGAAGTGAGATCCCAACTCAAAAATAATAATAATAATAATAATAATAATGATGATGATGATGATGTTAATATACACTCAGTCTCTAAATATATTACGCTGCTTTATTTTTCTCTAATAAAGCATTGTGCTTTACCATCACACATATTGCCTTGAAAATTTATTTTTGTGGATAAAACTATCAATAGCCATGTTATAATGAAAATGGTGAGAAACTTTTTTTTTGTAAATGAAAGAGGCGGGTGCACTGGCACACACCAGCTACTTGGGAGGCTGAGGTGGGAGTATTGTTTGAGCCCAGGAGTTCCGGGCTGTAGTGCACTATGCTAATAGAGTATCTACACTAAGTTTGGCACCAATATGGTGACCTCCAGGAAGAGGGGTCACCAGGTTGCCTGTAGGGGTGAACCATTCCAGGTCAGGAACAGGGCAGGTCAAAACTGCCATGCCAATCAGTAGTGGGATCATGCCTGTGAATAGCCACTGTACTTCAGCATGGGCAACACAGTGAGACCCCATCTCTTAAGAGAAAAATAAAAAACAAAAATAAAATAACAAGCAAGAGAATAAAAGAACTAGTCTTATTATCATAAAGAAAGTAAACCAGAAAATAAATCCCCGCAGGACCAAGTATTACTATGGGATTTGGTTTCAGACTACTTTAGCAAATCCCACAATGGATAACATCTCATGAGAAACTATTAAAGTTTCAGTTATAGTAATTGGATGAACTCGTTTTCAATTGCTGAATTTTTTCCAGATTGGATGAAATAATACAGTAAGAAAATGTCTGGATTCTTATGGTCCCAAAGTGCCTCCCTAACCTCCTAAATGTCACAAAAGAAAAGACAGCCAACGCAGTGCAAGAAAGACATGAGAAAGCACTTTTCGCTGTTCCCAAAGCATTTCTTGTAAGGAATATAGTGTTAATTCAAATAAATGAAAAAGAATGCTGTGCCCCATTCAAACTCAAAATGTGAGCAAAGCTGTGGCAAAGACAGGGTAAGTTGAGGACAATTAAGCTGACAACTTAACTGGTATGTCTCCAAAAACAACCAATGTGTCCAGGTCTACTGGCTGGTGACCAATATTTACCTTAATGCAATGCAATCTGGGTACAAAATAAGCCTGCTAAATTCTACACTTCTCAACTATGTAAAAGGTTAACAGCTGGCTACTAGCCAACTGCCAAACAAACAAAATATTTTCTACCACTTGATATTTAAGAAACTGCTATCATGTCCCACAGGTTTTTTGAGTCCAAATCCAAAATATCATTTCTCTCTTCCCCCAAGTTAGGAGCATCTTTTCCTGTAGTGCTTATTACTATAAATATTTACCAGTATCCATTCAATCTCTCTATCTTATTTTCCAACTAGTGTTTTACTGTTAAAAAACCATTAAAGTATATATTTCAATTTATTTCTCTTTTAAATCAATACAAAAATATTCACATATTTATGTCTTATTTTACTTTCAAACAAAGCAGTTGAGAGCTCCCAAGTGACTATCAAGTGAACATGTTACATGCTTAAAGATGGATGCAGAAAACTATGTTCATAATTCTGGCTTTTCAACAGATGGTGCTAGAACTACTGAACATCCATTTGCCAAGAAAAATGAAAAAGTTCAAGAGATACCTTGCACTAAATAGTAAACTTAATTCAAATGAGATCTCAGATATAAATTAAAATCCAAACTATAAAACTTATAAGAGAAACTCTTGGATTAGGCAAAGATTTCTTAGTTACAACATCAAAAGCACAATTCAAAAAAGAACAAATTGAAAAACTGGACTTCATCAAAATTAAAAACTTCTTTACAAAAGACATTGTCAAAAAAAAAGAACAACCAAAGACTGGGAAAAAAATATTTCCATATCACATATCTGATAAAGAACTTGTATCAAAAAATGTATATAGAGACCTCTCAAAACTCAATAATAAGAAAACAACCCAATAAAAAAACAGGCAAAACATTTGAACAGACATCAACCAAGGAAGATATATAGACATCAAATAAGCTCATGAAGAAGTGCTCAATATCATTAGCCTTTAGGAAAACGAAAATGAAAACCACAATGGGACACCACTACACACCTGTTAGAATGGCTAAAACTGACCACACCAAGTGGTGGTGAGGGCAAAGTGCTGGTGAGGACATGGAGGAACTGGAACTTTCATTGCTGTTTGAAATGTAAAACAAAACAACCAATTTGGAAAATAGTCTGGCAATTTCTTAAAAAGTAAAAATTCAAGTACCATTTGATCCAGCCACTGTACTCCTAGATATTAACCCAAGAGAAATGAAATCACATGTCCATACAAAGATTTACATAGGATGATTGACTGTTAAAATAAGTTTTCACTTGAGGAAAAAAAAAGATTTACACAAACGTATAGCAGCTTCACTTTTATGAGCCAGAAACTAGCAACAACCCAAATGTCCATCAACAGGTAAATGGCTAAACCAATTGTGGTCATACGATGGAATACTTACTACCCAGCAAAAAAAACAAATGAACTACTGATAGATACCATGACATGAGATGACTCTAAAAACAATTATGCTAAGTAAAAGAAGCCAGGTGAAAAAAGAAGACATACTATATGGCTTCATCTATATAAAACTCTAGAAAGGCCAAGTACAGTGGCTCACACCTGTAATCCCAACACTTTGGGAGGTCAAGACAGGAGGATTACTTGAGCCCAGGACCGGGCTAGTGAGACATCGTCTCTACAAAAAAATTCAAAAAAATTAGCTGGGCATGGTGATACAGATATAGTCCTAGTTACTCCGGAGACTGAGGTGGGAGAATCACTTGAGCCCAGGAGTTCAGGAGTTCGAGGTTGTGGTAAACTGTGATCATGCTACTGCACTCTAGACTGGGTGACAGAGCGAGAACCTGACTCAAAAAAAAAAAAAACTCTAGAAAATGCAAACTATTTTATAGTGACAAAAAATAGATCAGGGCCAGGCACGGTGGCTCAGACCTGCAATCCCAGCACTTTGGGAGGCGGAGGCGAGAGAATTATCTGAGCGTAGGAGTTAAAGACCAGTTTGGGCAACGTGGCAAGACCTCGTCTCTATAGTAAATGAAAAAAATTAGCCTGGTGTGGTGGCGTGCACCTGTAGTCCCAGTTACTCAGAAAGCAGAGGCAGAAGGATCATCTGAGCCCAGCAGGTTGAGGCTGCAGTGGCAGAGATCATGCCACAGCACTCCAGCCTGGATGACTCTGATTCACACACACATACACAAAAGGTAGATCAGCAGTTGCCTAAAGTGGGAAATGGAGGAGATAGGTACATTCATTATCTTCATTGTGATGATAGTTTCACAAGTGTGTAAATGTATCAAAACTTATCAAACTGTACACTTTCAATATGTAGAATTTATTGTATGACTATAACTCAATAATATCTGTTAATAAAAAATAAATTTTCTTTTTCCTTTGGGACTTTAAGAAAGGATAAAAGCCATAAAATATTAGTATCTGCTTAAAAAGTAAACTGAAAAATTAAAAATTGGATTCAATGGATTCTGATAGTATATCAATGGTTAGAATATATCAGACATAAATTAAATACGATGGACTCAAAACAACCCAGAATTATTTTTTGAAGGGCAGGTTCCTTGTAGTACTGGCTTCCCCTGCTAGGTAAGTGTTCTAGGAACCCACTGACATCAGTGTACCAGTTGCGAGAGGCTGAGTTCGGCTTCAGTGAATTTTTTTTGGAGATCCTTTCAGGGTGTTTGCCCACTTCATGATGGGTGATTTACAAGTGCACCTGCGCACACCGCACTGAGTGTTCAATAGTTCTTGACCAAAAATGCATAACCCCTGTATCCCACCTTCCCTATCACCTGATCTTACCCCAAGTGAATTTTTTTTTGATTGCCCAGATGAAAAAAGTTCTCAAAGGGAAACATTTTGCCAATGTGGAAGAGTTGAAGCAGAAAACAGAAGCACTAAAAGGCATTAAAATGGACAAGTTAAAAAACTGTTCTGAGCAGCAGAAAAAGCATCTCAGTAGGTGTATTGCATTAAACAGAGAGTACTTTGAAGGGGAGTGAAGTTTAAGCATGTAAGAATACACAATTTTTTACAAATAAATTGGTTTTTTGGGGGGTCCTCCCCCTCATGATTGCATACACCCCCACACACACATGATTTCATAATTTTTTTTTGAGTCAGAATCTCACTTTGTCGCCCAGGCTAGAACGCAGTGTCAAGATTATAGCTCACCGTAGCCTTGAACTCCTTCTGCCTCAATCTCTTGAGTAGCTGGGACTATAGACATGCATCACCATGCCCAACTAATTTTTTTATTTTTTTATTTTTTGCAGGGCAACCCCTTCAGGTCCCTTCCCAATGTAGGGGTTTTTCTGCCCTCTTAATAAATCTTGCTTTCTCACTTTAAAAAAAAAATTTTTTTTTGTAAACACAAGGTCTTATTTATGTTGCCTAGGTTGATCTCGAATTCCTGGACTTAAGCAATCCTCTCTCCTCAGCCTCCCAGAGTACTGGGATTACAGGCATGAACCATCGTGTCTGGCCTCATAATTCTTCTACAAAAAACCTGTGGGCTAGGCACAGTGGCTCAAGTCTGTAATCTCAGAACTTTGGGAGGCCAAAGCGAGAGGACTGCCTGAGCTCAGGGGTTTGAGACCAGCCTGGGCAACTTGGTGATACCTCGTCTCTACAGTAAACAAAAAAGGAAGCCGGGCATGGTAGAGCATGCCTATAGTTCTAGCTACTTCTAAGGCTGAGGCGGAAGAATCGCCTGAGGCCAGCAGGTCAAGACTGTGGTGGCCGTGAGCATGCCACTACACTCTAGTCTGGGTAACAGAGTGAGACGCCAACTGCAAAACAAAACAAAACAAAACAAAAAATTGTTACTTACCTTTGAAAGAGAAAGAATCAAGCATTTATTCTGTCTTTCCTATGACTCCACCCTTGGAAAACCAAATGGTAGATATATAAGTTTCTCTTTACAGATAATAAATGGAATGAGAATATTAGAATAACATCATTTTGAATTTCTATTAATGAATTACATGCAAATGGCTGCTGATTTCACAAAAAAGATAGCCATATATGTACTTCCTGATAGAATATATCATTAACTATACCAATCCTGCCAAAAACTTTAAAACCCTAAAAAAAAATCTGATTAAACCTCTAAATCAAACTAATTTCTTAGAAATACAGAATGCATTAAACCTTTGATTTTCATAAAAGATACTTGAGAGAGCAATCAATTGCCATGTAAGGGCCTTATATGAATGTTAATTCAAAGTATGTTAATTATTTATTTATTTGAGAGGGAGTCTCACTCTGTTGCCCATACTGGAGTGCAGTAGCATGCTCACTACCACCACAGCCTCAACCTGCTGGGCTCAGGTGGTCCTTCCGCCTCAGTCTTCCAAGGAGCTGGAAATACAGGCATGCATCACCCATGCCCGGCTAATTTTTTATTTAATGTAGAGATGAGGTCTAGTCAAGTTGCCCGGGCTGGTTTCGAACCCATGGGCTCAGGCAATCCTGTCACAATGGCCTCCCAAAGTGCTGAGATTATAGGAGTCAGCCACCACGCCCAGCAATTCAAAGTATTTTAAAATTTATATAAAGATAAAACTTCTGAGATCACTGGAAATCTGAGCACTGATTACAGATATTCAATCTGATGCTAAAAAATTATTTTTCAATATGATAGTTGTATAGTTACATTTTTTAAAAGACTAGTCTTTTACAGACATGTATTAAAATATTTACAGACTATGTGATTCTGGAATCTGTTTTCAAGTAATATGAAAAGGGAGAAGTGAGTGGAAATCTAAATAAAAGAACATTATCCAGGAGTTGGTCATTTTTTTTTCTTCAGTTGGAGTCTCTCACTCTGTCGCTCAGGCTGGAGTGCAGTGGCATCTTCACAGCCACCCCAGCCTCGACCTGCTGGGCTCAGGTGATCCCTCCACCTCAGCCTTCCAAGTAACTAGAACTACAGGTACATACCACCATGCTTGGCTAATTTTTTGACTTTGTGTAGAGATGAGGTCTCACCAAGTTGCCCAGTCAATCCTCTCACCTTGGTATCCCAAAGTGCTGGGATAATAAGCATGAGCTACCACGCCTGGCTGAATTGGTCACTTTTGATTAGACGATACATGTTTGAACTTTCTATTAATAAAAAGTTTTTAAAAATAAGATATCTGTTCCATTTACCTTGTAACTAAGATACATAAAGACTCTAAATAAATAAAATTGGCAAAGGCCAATTTCTTCTCTCATATTGTCGTTGGCCAATTTTGGTATGGAGGTTATACTGGTTTCACATTACAAGCAGGGTAACTTTGCCTCTTTTCCTAGTCTCTGGAAGTTATATAAAATATGAACAATTTGTTTCTTAGAGGTATAACAGAGCTTTGTAAAACATGATGGCTATATGTGGGAAAGGTATATTTTAGTTACTAATTTTTATTTATTTATATTTATTAACATTATAGCTATTCAGGATTTCCATATCTTTCCCATTTCCTTTGGGGTTTTTTTGGGTTTTTTTTGAGGTGGGGTCTCACTCTGTTGCCCAGGCTAGAGTACAGTGACACAATCACAGTTCACCACAGCCTCAACCTACTGGGCTCAGGCAATCCTTCCAATTCAGCCTCCTGAGCAACTAGGCATACGGACACACATTACCATGCCTGGTTAATTTTTTTTTTTTTTTAGAGAGATGAGGTCTTGCTATGCTGCCCAGGCTGGTCTTGAACTTCTGGGCTCAAGCAATCCTCTTGCCTCTGCCTCCTAAAAGAATTGCCATCTGTTCTTTTTTTTTTTTTTCTCTGAATCAGAGTCTTACTCAGTCGCCAGGCTGGAGTGCAGTGGCATGCTCATGCCTACTGCAGCCTTAACCTGCTGGCTCAGGCGGTCCTCCTGCCTCTGCCTTTCAAGTAGGTGAAACTACAGGCACATGTTACCACACCGAATAACTTTTATTTATTGTAGAGACGAGGTCTTGCCAAGTTGCCCAGGCTGGTCTCAAATCCCTGGGTTCAGGCAATTCTCTTGCCCAGGCCTCCCTAAGTGCTGGGATTACAGATGAGTTATCGTGCCTGGCTTCAATTATTCTTGAGTCAGTTTTGTTTAGCATATTTTTCTAGAAAATAGCCAATTTCATCTGTTCGTCATTTCAAATGTATAGGCATAAAATTATTTATAAATTTTACTTAAATCTCTACTCTATTTGTAGTTACTGTTCCATTGTCATACCTCATAACATTCTATGTGCCTTCTTCTTCCTTGATTCATCCCTTTAGTGGCTCAATTTTTCATTAGTCTCTTCAAAGAACCAGATTTGGGTTCCATTGAGTCTCTGTATCGTTTATTTTTCATCATTAAATTCTATTTTTAGCATTATTGTTTTCTTCTACTTTCTTTGGGAAGCTTAGTTAAATACTTAGATCATTCACTTCAACCTTTCTTTTCACATGTGTATTCTAGCTTATGAATTACTCTCAAGTACTACCTTACCTTCAGCATTCAAAAAGTTTGATATGTGATGCTTTTGTTTTGATTTCTGTAGAAGTTCAATTTCCATAACCATTTCTTCTATGACCCAAGAGTTATTTTTAAATATTTTACAATCTCCAAACATGACAATGTTTTATCTTTTGATTTGTAATAACACTGTATTGTGGGTTATATATTAATTACCAACTTGCTTTATGACCTGATATGTGGTATGTATTTTAAAAGCATATGACCTAATTATATAAGTTTCAGGGTTCTATAAATGTCCATTATAAAAAGAGCTCAACTTAGTACCTCTTTTACTCAAATCTCCTATATCTTTACTAATATTTTATCTGATATATTATGAAAAGGTGCATAAAAGACTGACTTACTGTCTTAATTCTCCCAAACATTGTTCAGAACAATTGCCAAAATATATGTGTAAGAGACATAAATTCATTGTGTACCAAGGATGCCTAGAGCAGAGGTTCTCAAACTTTAGCATATAACACAAACATTTGAGAATTTATTAAAATAGAGACCAAAAGACTCCACACCCTGTTTCTGATTTAGTAAGTCTGGGGTCCTGCCAGAAATCTGCATTTCTAATAAGCTTCTAGGTGGTGCTGCTGCTGATCAGAAGATCATGCTTTAAAAACCACTGCATTAGGGATTAGTGATAATTATCTCATGGTATCCCCACTGAGGGCTATAGGACTTATCCTGTTCTTAAATCTAGAGACTGGTATCTGTCATCAACTCTAAATAACTTTTAGCTTTAAAATGTTATTTTCTCCCATGTTTCCTTATAGAACTCCAACTATATAAAAAGTAGCAGCTAACAGTCTTCCCTCTGACCAGAACTACTCCAGTTTATTCTTTACACAGTCCTCAAGCTTAAAGAAAAAAAAGTTAGTATCATTCCTTTACCCAAAATTATTCACTGCCTTCTCTATATCTACAGGAGTTCTTTTGGGGGAAAAGATACATAAATGGGCTTCAGAGTGGATGCAAATATTTGAGTATCTACATTACAGTACACATACCTTTTGTAGTACTATCAAATAGGTCGATGATCAAAACACTTTAAAAACTGCTGACCTATTAAATTCCAAGTGAGTCAGTGATAAAACTTTTCCTGATCCATGCTTGTCCTTCCCATATACCCCCTGCCTGGGCCACTCTGCACACACCATGCTTTCAAATTTTCACCTTACACCCATATTATCTCCACCTAAAAGAGAATGTTCAATAGGTCTCTCATAGGTCTGACAAACTCCTACTTGACTAAGAGTTCCAATATCATCTCCTCCAAGAAACCTTCCCCAATGCACTTGAGATCACTGCCACCTATTCTGCTCTCCTCAGCACTTTGAACTATTATTATTTGTATCACTATTGCTTTTCACCTTTTTAATTACTGGTCTACAAAACTGCCATCCTCTGTGAGTTATCTCAGACAAGAACGTAATCATTATCTTTAAATTACCACAATAGATACCCAAATGTTCGTTAAATACATAAACATGTTATCTACATGGTGCCTAAATATAATTTTTCCTTGGACTCTGTAGACAGTTTCTAAGTGAATGTATATTCATATTTTAAGAAATTTCAGATCTGTCTTCATCTCGATTTTCAAGGGAACCAGATAGTCAATGGGGGTAAATGGCACCTAATCTAGTTTCAATCTCACATTTCTTCACAAAATACCTCAAAGAGTCAAAACAAAGATTATATCCCTGCAATGTCAACAGAACAAAAAGAATAACACTGGAGGGGTAATCAAATCTAAGAGTTCAAAAATCTTAATGGTAGAAAAGAGGCACTTCCATTCTATTCCTATGCAACTCTACCTGGTTTATTTGCTCACTTAAAACACAGATGTGTGTATTATAAATGAGAAGATTCTTCTCATTATTTACTAAAACACCCACAAACTCAGAAACATCCCTTTAGAAAGGTATATACCCTACAAAGAGAACAACAGTGGATCTCTCCAGGTGCTGAGGGCAGGAGTGAAGGCAAGAAAAGTCTTTTACTTACTATTTTTCACATGTTTCTGTATTATCTGTTTTAAAAATCTTAAGTATTACTGTAGAAGGAGAAAAACATAATAGAAAGGAAAAAAATCCTATTTCATGTTCTACTATTTAAGGAAAAAATTTGATTAATCACAAAACTATTTTAATACATTATTCTTACCAGATTTAAGACCTGAAATTTTGAAGATGGCACTTGGTTTTCCATTCGTGACAAATCCTAGGAGTTGCCATACTGGTATTCCATTTGAATCAGGATAGGAAAAGTAGACAGATCCTCCCATTCCCTCAGGAAATGGGATTGTTCCCAGCATAAAAACCACAACATGGTTGATACTTTCATAATCAGGCAAGTCAAAAACAAATTTATCCTCTGCCACTTGCTGTGCAGCTGTTTGCACCTAGAAAATAAGAAACTCGTCTTAGTTCAACAGTTTTATGAGCTTCTATAACTTTTATAGTATCACTATAAGCTATGTTACCACCATAGTCCATTATACCAAGTGTAATGTTGGTTAACTTGATACTCTAATTTTAATGAAACTATCAAATATTCCAGAAAGCGTTAATTTTAATAGAGATCAAAATATATGTATTTAGCCTTAAAATGATACTTTCATAAATGTAATCTGTTAAAAATATAACTAAATTGCTTCAGAGATGCCCTGAAAGGATTTTACTTACATAAATAATTACAGCTTCAGAATGTTGTAAAAATGAAAGGTTGTTCAAAACACCACACTACAAAACTTTTATCCTCCATTGCAAAGGTAAAGAACCTCAGGTAATTAAAATAGGCAAGCAATCCAGAAGTAATTAGTCAATCCTCCTTATTTACAGATCCCATATCTGTAAATTTGCCTGCTCACTAAGATGTTATTTGTAACCCCAAAGCAAGGTTTGCTGCATTTCTGCAGTCATTCATGAACACACTCATGGACAGAGCAGCAAAAAAATGTGAGTTGCAGCCAGGTGCAATGACTCATGCCTGTAATCCCAGCACTTTGGGAGGCCAAGGCGAGAGGATCGCCTGAGCCCAGGAGTTCAAGACCAGCCTGGGCAACTTGGCGAGACCCCATCTGTACGATAAATAAAAAAATTAGCCAGGCATAGTGGCGTACACCTGTAGTTCCAGTTACTTGGAAGGCTGAGGTGGAGGGATCGCCTTAGCCCAGCAGATCAAGGCTCTGGTGTCCCATGAGCATGTCACCACACTCCAGCCTGGGTGACACTGAAACTCTGACTCAAGAAAAAAAAAGTGAGTTCCTCAACTCACACATTGCTAGTTGAGGTCAAGGCTATGCTGTGCCTTCATGTTTTAGCCCTCATAATGTAACAAGTATCCTTTTTACAGTCTATTTATTTGCACTGTTGTGCTTTTTAGTAGGTGATTATACTGTGTGTGAGTGTGTGTGTGTGTTTTTGAGTCAGATTCTCACTCTGTCACCCACATGGCATGCTCATGGCTACTGCAGCCTCGGCCTGCTAGGCTCAGGCGATCCTTTAGCCTCAGCCTCCCATGCAGCTGGGACCACAGGCACATGCCACCATGACCGGCTAATTTTTTTTTTTAATTTATTGTAGAGACGAAGTCTTGTCAAGTTGCTCAGGCTGGTCTCAAACCCCTGGGCTCAGACAATTCTCTCACCTCAACCTCCCAAAGTGCTAGGATCATAGATGTGAGCCACTGTGCCTGGCCAATTATGCTGCTTAAAATGGCCAAGGTCAAGTATTAGATAGTGTTCCTAAGTGCAAGAAGGCTATGGTATGACTTTTAGAGAAAATAAGTGTGTCAGGTAAGTTTTGCTCAAGCATGAGTTACAGTACTGTTGGCCACGAGCTGAATGTTAATCAATTAACAATACATATTAAATAAAGGATCTTTAAACAGAAACACACATAAGGCAAGCTTATGATAAGTTGACCCACAATGCTGCTACTAGAGGAACCTCCACCTGTAGTCCCACTACAAGCAAGGATTCAGCATTCACCACTTAAGTGTTCAGGGAGATTTTATAGAATATAATTACTGGGAAGAATACAAACAACTATAAATAAATACAAAAATTCTACCTTGAATATAATATGTGGTAACTTGTAAAAGTTTCCTCTTGATTGATTCATTTCATAATCTAATTTTCTGTTCTAGAATTAAACACCAATTTATAACATAAGATGCTATCTTATTTGAAGTTTGAAAAATCTACCTTCACAGATAAAATTGACACTTTTAGAAAATTATTGATAATTGCTATATCACATCCATTAGCAAAAAGAAATATTAATTCTGAGAGCACTCAGGTATACAGTCTGTTAAGAATTTATCTTACATAAGGTTTTGTTTAATTGCTATTGCCACTCTCTTTACCACAACACCAAATCTGAATTATTTATTACTATTATTTTTGAAAACCAAATGATCAATTCTTAATATCTAGAATGCATTTATTTCCTGTTCCTAATATTTACTGGTTGTTACTAGAATGCTTATTTTCTTGCTCTATCCTATCTTAAGAAGCCAGGCTCCGTGGCTCGGCCTGCAATCCCGCACCTTGGGAGGCTGAGGTGAGTGGATTGCCTAAGCCCGTGGGTTCGAGACCCACCTGGGCAACTTGGTGAGACCTCATCTCTACAATAAATCAAAAAATTAGCCAGGCGTGGTAGCACACACCTGTAACTCCAGCTACTTGGAAGGCTGAGGCGGAAGGATCGCCGGAGCCCAGCAGGTCGAGGCTGTGGTGGCCAGGAGCGGCCACTGCACTCCACTCAGGGCGAGAGTGAGACTCCAACTCAAAAAAAAAAAAAAAACAAACTTAAGAAAAGCATATTGCAGTTGGGCACAGTGGCTCATGCCTGTAATCCCAGCTCTCTGGGAGACCAAGGCAAGAGGATTGCCTGAGCCCAGGGGTTCGACACCATCCGGGCCAACTTGGCGAGACCTCATCTCTACAATAAATCAAAAAATTAGCCAGGCGTGGCGGTGCACCCCTGTAGCCAGTTCCAGCTACTTGGAAGGCTGAGGTGGAAGGATAGCCTGAACCCAGCAGGTGGAGGCTGCAGTGGCCGTGAGCATGTCACTGTACTCCAGCCTGGGTAACAAGTGAAATTCCAACTAAAAAAAGAAGGAAAACATATTGCTATAACTTCACCTATCTACTAGTTATTATGCTGTATCAACCACTTTTTTTTTTTTTTTTTTTTTTTTTGCAGAGAGGAGGTCTCAATATGTTGCCCAGGCTGGTCTCAAAATCCTGGGCTCAAGCAATCCTCCCAGTTGGCCTTTGAAAGTGCTAGGATTACAGACGTGAGAGCCACTACACCTGGCCTAAAGGCCTCAGTGTTCTTAACATCAAGCTCTGATTCCCTCTTCAGAAGTTTTCTGACCTAATTTAAGACCCTTCAGCTCAAGTATAAAGAATAAAAAACACTACAAAAAAAAATTTTAAAAATTAGCCACACACCTGTAGGCTCAGCTACTCAGGAGACTGAGGCAGGAGCCCAGGAGGTCAAGGATGTGGTGAGCTGTGATCATGCCACTGCACTCTAGCCTGGGCCACAGAGTGACACCCTGACTCAAAAAAAAAAAAAAGAAACAAAGGAAAACATAAATATAAACCAAATGACCTATACTAGTATTAAATTCCATTTCACTGGTCATTGGCATGCATCTAATCTTAAAAAGCATGGAAAATGATAGCATTTATGAGTCTTGAAATAACCACCAGGCAAAATAAATATATAACTCTGTACAGGCACCAACATTCTGTAAGTCTGTATTATAACACTCTAATCCTTTAACCTAAGAGAAAATGTACCTATTTAAGAAAAAAAAATTTTTTTCAATAAGTAAACTGGGTTTATAACTTTAAATAAGTGGATTTTTCTGGTAACAGAATAATGTGGTTTTAACTTTTGAGATGGTGCTAGGTCTATTTGTTCTTCATCTTGATTAATTTGTTCCAATACTCCAGAATTAAACAGCCAAACACCCCCTAAAAATCTTGTCTGGAAGACATCTCTACTGGACATCCATTACAGACTTTAAGTGTTGGGTAAACAGGCATGGTACTGCTATAACTATATTTCTTTCCAAATTAGTTGACAACATAGATTGCACATAGCCCTTTTACTATTTTAAAAATACACATATTTTAATGTTATTCACTGGTAACATGCATTCATCTGAGTCACACGCTCATCCCATGTCAGTCCTTTTGTTTTCCCCAGTAAGAGCAGGAGCAAAAATTATGTCACCACGATTACCAATTACCACGAGCAGCACAGGGGTCTGTCTTCCAGTCATCTGAGACAGATAAACTTTCTCTCCAATTGATCTTTGTGGTTTCTTAGAACTGTGTCCGTACAGATGGGGGAAAAATTTCAGCAAAGGGACTGCAACATTTAACAATGCAGGGAGAAAAAATTTAAAAACTGTGGGTAAAGGAGCCAGGTCTGAAAATGGATGTCTAGGCGCTTTCCAAGGAAGCACACACAAGTCAGCCTCCACATTATTCCAAAACAATTCCAAGTACTGATCTCACTTAACTCGAATAATCTGACAGCAGGTTATCACTTTTGACCAATAATAACGAAACACATTGCTCCCATCTTTCTCCGGTCCTCTCACATGTGGCTCATGCGTTCAGCTTCGGGCGTTTCTATCAACCAACTTCCAACTAGGTAGGGCATATCTTTACTTGGGTCCCTCCAAAGGGACCCAGCGGATACAGTGCCTGAGTACCTTAATCTTTTAAAAAGTTTGTTACAGCCTAAATTCAGTCCCAGGTTCACCTCTAACTTACGTTGTGAGGTTAAGCGAGTATTTACACTGCCGATTGCTTAGTTCTTAATTGCAAAATGGAAATAATGACTATCGCACGAATTATAAGGGTTAAGCTTGAGGTACCAAAAAAGCGCCACCTAGAAGACTGAAACCATGAGTAATTGACAAAAAGCGTGCACACACTTCTCCCAGTACTTGGTACAGTATGCACACTCAACAAATGGCAGCTAATATTGTGGCAGCTATTCAAACGAATGTGAACCGAGTGAGGCAAAGGAGAGCACTCCAGCGTCCCACGCTGCATCCCCACACAGCCAGCCAAATTATAGACACCAAAGGGGTCTCCCCGCATCCCCAGCGCCTGCACACCCTCCCCTCCCAGGGCTTCGCCCTCGGTCTCCTGATCTCGTCCTGATATCACCCAGCCCCATCCTCACCAGCCTCCCCGCCACCAAGCAGCCAAACATGGCGGCGGCGGCGGCAGCGGCTCCGTTTAGGTGCCAGGGACCTGCGGCCAGCGACTAGGAGTCCTGGAGCTACTGCCGTAATCGAGCCCAGGAACCTTCCAGAACTTGTAGGAGAACGCCTGCCCCTCCGCTACATAGCGACTGGGCCAGCAGCAGGAACGCCTTCTGCCCCAGTGACTTCTGACCTTTCCCCTTAATCACCCCGCCTCTCAGGGTGAGTGCTTCCGGGGCGTCCACCCGTTTTCCCCTCTAAGGTAGAAAGAAGGGCCTGCGTCGGTAAAAGACTACACGTCCCAGAGGGCCCTGCGCCGTCTTCCGGAAAGCAGGTTGGGAGCATTTGCTAGCTGGGATCCGTCCTCCGGGTGTACTGCATTCTTGCTGCCCGTGTAGTCCGATCCTTAGTTTCCAAGGACTGTACAGCGCTGGGAGGAGATGTTTATAATGTTCGTGTAACATTTTAGAGAGTAACAGTGAGCTTTTACAATTCGCACTTCACTAGATCTTACAAAAACGCAATGAAATAAGAATTATAGTCTCAATTTTAAAGGGGAGGAAATTGAGACTCAGAGTGGCCGACCGCAAATCTTTACACAGCAGTAAATGCCTGCATTCAAATCCTTATCCGAATCCTGGTTTCTTTCTGCTACACAGTATCTCAGCAGTATTATTATTAGTATTGTTTTCGAATCGGAGTCTCACTCTCGCCCAGACTGGAGTGCAGTGGCAGGCTCACGTCACCGCAGCCTCGACCTGCTGGGCTCCGGCGATCCTTCTGCCTCAGGCTTCCAAGTACTGGAACCACAGGCGCGCGCCACCACGCCTGGCTAATTTTTTGATTTATTGTAGAGATGAGGTCTCGCCAAGTTGCTCAGGCTGGTGTCGAACCCGTGGTCTCAGGCAGTCCTCTCACCTCCGCCTCCCAAAGTGCTGAGATTACTGGCATGGGCCACTTTTTAACCAACTGTTTTGAACTTGTTTACAGTTGTATTGTTCTTTCCAGCTTCACTAATTTCTCTCATTCACTTGTCCCCCTCTGCAAAATAAGAATAATGTGCCTTTCTCTAGGGTCACTGTGAGGATTAAATGAGTTACAGGTTCTGCATATCCATCAGATGGCGGGCTCAAGTCACCATTAAGAAAGAATTTATTTTCTTTTTTTTACGTTGAAAAATATAGTTTATTTCGAAAGTAAATAAGAAAGAAAGCGAGAGGGGATTCACCTCCCTAAGGTAGGGGAGGGGGCCAAAGCTCAAAGGGCCACATGGACACACCAGAGTTTAACAAAGCAATGGCCAAAGAATTTATTTTAAAAGTGTCATCTTAAACTGCAAGGATGTCCATCAAACATCACAATTAAACATGTCCAAAGAAGAAGTCATGCTGCCCACTTAACCTGCCCCAAAATCTCAAACCCACCCTGTACTGACATTCTGTTACCTCATTTTTAAAAATGTTTTTCTTTTTATAAACAAGAGAAAATAGACATATATGTTAGTAAATGCCAACTATCCATAATTTACATAGAGACACAGTGTACTCTCTGAGCTCAGTATATGGACAACAGAGTAAAATAACAGAATTCTATGTACGAGTACACAGGCGCCTAGCACCCTTCAGCTCCTGCAGAGGAAAGGGAGGTTTCTTTTTTCCCCCCCAGAGAATGGTGGTGTTGATTCCATATAGTTTTGTTGAGACAGGAAGGAATAAAAATGAAGCTGGAACAGAAATGGGTAGAGATGCTTTTCCCACTGTATTCTACACAAGGTATTTTCCCCCAGAATAACTTGAGAACAATGCTGTAGAGAAAAGAGACGTCAGGAACTGGGTGACTGAGCACACGAGGAAAAAAGAAAAAGACTGCAACTTGTTCCCAGGGACTGGAAAAAAATTTTTTAAAAGGAAGGTTGGGGTCGGGCGTGGTGGCTCACTCCTATAATCCCAGCACTTTGGGAGGCGTAGTGGCAGGTGCCTGTAGTTCCAGCTACTTGAAAGGCTGAGGTGGAAGGATCTCCAGAGCCCAGCAGGTCGAGGCTGTGGTGGCCATGAGCATGCCACTGCACTCCAGCCTGGGCAACAGTGAGACTCCAACTCAAAAAAAAAGGTTGGAATCCATCAGTGTTCTACTAGTCATCTTCTTCACCCTCTTTTCCTTCCTCCATCATCTTCACCTTCTTCGCCTTCATCCGCATCACCTTCATCACCATCATCTTCTTCTCCTTCCCCTTCATCATCCATATCAGAAGCCAAGTAGTACTGTAATGGACTTGACCAAATATCATCTTTGATGACCTCTTCTAACTCATCTGCACCTGCATCAGAATGGTCAGTAAACCAGATAAAATAGCTCTCCGATTCTTTATGTTGTCTCTTCCTGCTGGCTTTATTCTGTTTGACTTGAGTGTTTAATCAAATTCTCTCCAGATTTCCATTTGATTCCAATGGACTTTGAAGATGGAGCAAAACCCTCATTCAGATAAAATTATTTGGAGAGAACCGTATTTTTAAAGTAAGGATTTCATTAAAATAAAAATCTATCCTGTAACCTGATTTAATATCTTCAAATTCTGTCACTTCAACTTGAGCCAAATAATCCAGTGCCTCTTTATCCTCCTCCTCAAACAGTGCAGACACTTGTAGATGATTGAAATGCTGTCACCCCAAAATTTGAGATTTTGGCAATCAATTCTGGTCTCTTTTGAAAAGAGAGTTGGTGAAGTTTGTTATATTACTGTTCTACTTTTATATTGCTGTTCTACTTTTAAAATTCCCTTCACTGGCTTGTTCATTAAGTCTGTGTATTTCATTTTGTATGCATTAATATGTTCAATTACTTCTTGCTAATTTTTTTTCTCTCTTCTGGGGCAACCCCAGAGAGGTTTATGTCTCCTTCAGTCTCTGGGCAGAAGATGGTCTTAGTTTCTTCTTATGAGGCAGGAGCGGAGACTGCATTTGGGGGCCATCCTGTGAGGAATGGTCAAGAACCAAATCTCAGATCTCCTTGCCCATCAGGAAGAAGCTCAGAAAACTCTTATATTATTGTTTTAAATCATAACATCATAGCCTCTAAACTTTTGCTGCCTGGAACAGTGTCAAGAAATCATCAACCAGGCAAAGTGGGGACCAAAGGGAGGCCCAAACTCTACCTGTACAATGTCCACTTGTATACCTAATCCTGAATTGTACCCCACATCTTTAAAATATAAAAAAAGAAGAAGAAAGAAATCATCATAATCATACTAGATAAGAATTTCAAGCCAGGCTCAGTGGCTCAGCCTGAAATCCCAAGCCTTGGGAGGCTGAGGTGAGTGGGTTGCCTGAGCCCGCGGGTGCGAGACCCGCCTGGGCCACTTGGAGAGACCTCATCTCTCCACTAAATCAACATAAATGAGCGGGGGGGGGTTGGGGGTGGGTGTTGTTCGCGGGCCGGGGA